>OZ007556.1:127089477-127374036 GCA_963931855.1 Philhelius festivus | reverse complement strand
CCCTTAATATATACATGACAGCAGGAATACTTTATATAAAATAGGAGAACAAAGGCACATACTATTTATGTACATTGGAGTAGGATGTAGGTGTGTGTGGGGATTTGGTAGTTGTTATTTTCTGTAGGGAAATATTTTCAAGGTCAATACTTTCAATACTTTTTTTTGGCGATTACGTATTTTTTGGGATAGAAGAAAATTATTTCTGTGCATATTGTCGTCTGAGTTATATCTTGTTCAAAAGAGCATTTTTGGCGAAATTTAGTTAGAAATGCAGTTTTTATAAATCAAACATGCTCTTTCGAATGGCATACTCCATTTCTCTTTTAGTTTTTAAGTTATGAAGAACTATTATGTTCAATAAACCACTTTATTAAACATTTGAGTTCGACTACAGCTAAACGGCTCAGCCGATTTTCTTCAAACTTGGTAGATATGGCTTTTAATTATTTCCCCCCGGATGTTTTTTTCTTTGGAATTTTTTTTCGAAATTTCATAAATATTTTTTTTTCTCAAAAACTGTCCCACAGATTTAAAAAAAAAATTCATTTAGTTAAAGCTAGGCATTGTATATATATAAAATGAGCTAGGTAATGGTTGAAAAAAATTTTACAAAAAATTGTTATTTTTGGTACCCCCCTTGGGACCATTTTTTTTTGTTTTCGATTTTCTCAAAAACTGTACAACGGATTTTGATCATTTTTTTTGCTAAAGGTTTCTTATAGTTTGAATATTATTGTGTATTCAAATTTGCAAAAAATAATTTTTTGGATTTTTAAAAAAAATTTCAAATTTTTTTTTTGAAAACTCAATATTTCCTCAAAACTATCTTCCAAGAACAAAAATTATAATTCGTGTTGTTTTCTTAAAAATATAAGCTTTTATATACAAAAATTTATAAAAAGAAACAAATTTCAGCCTCGGAACAGTTTTCGAGAAAAATACGATTTTCGAAAATCCTTTTTTGAAAAAATATCAAATAATTTACGAAAAATATTTTCAAACGTATACAAATTCGATATCTCTCAAAAACCGGCGCAATGTTTTTTTTCGAAATTTTATTTCCATTCGTACAGTAATAAAACTTAAAGCTAGCGCACGATTTGAGGAGATTTTACTTAAAAACAATATTTTTTTGTTCCAAGCTTAAAATACGTTTTAAGCGTTTTTCATACGTGGATTGAAAGGTGGCACTCCCTAGATCACGAATATGTAATTTTTAATTCTGTAGGATGAATAGTTTGGCCAGAAATCACGTTTGAAAATGTCAACTTTGAGGGGTCTACGAGGCTCCGTTTAGCCGCAAATCGCGTTTTAAGATAAAAATTCGTTTTTCGATACCATTTTTTCAAATTTTGACATTTGACAATTTTCTCATTATCGAAATATGGATTTTTTATAGAGATGCTTCCAATAAGTTTAGAAAACATTGCTTCTCAAAGCTTTGAAAATTTTTTTTTTTTAATTTTTGGAAACAATTTTTTTTTTTTTCTTGGAAAATTCGATTTCTCAAAAACGGCTCAATATTTTATTTCGAAACTTAATTTCAATAATAAAAACTTAAGGTTGGCGTACCAAATTTTTTAAATTTTATTTTCACTTACAAAATTATGTAATTGCAAGTTTTGCATGTGGAAAAAATTTAACTGGAGACTGATCAAATTTGACTTTACGACGATAGAGAACACGAAAAAATATTCAAAATTAGTTTAATAATAAAAGGTTTTTTAAACTTTGTATGCATAAATTTTTTATATTTAATTATATAAATACCTATAAACGCATAACAATAATTTTTCGTTTTTGTACCTATAATCAAAATCATTATTTTAATTTCATACAATTTTCTATGGGTATGTACCTACATACTATGCAAAAGCTATTTTCTTTAATAAAAATATAGGTATAGCTTGAACCAATTCAGTTGGCAATTCTACTGCGCAGGTCTCTTTAAATTTCTTTGCTCTACTCTTTAATTCTTAAAGAGACAGAAAAATCACTGAAAAAAAGAAAAAAAAGATGTACATGCCGGCGTTGTTGTCAATGACGCTGCTGCGATCATACTGAAGCACTTAGGAGGGTGAGTTTTGTTTATAGCTTCGCTCAGAGTAAAATAGAAATGAATTTCCAGTGATGGACTTTCTTTGAATAAGATATGATCATGGTTTACTTTTCTTTCATAGCTTGATGTCTAAAAAACTATTTCATCTCTGATGAGATAAAAGGAAAAGATTTTTAGGTGTAAACTTTACTTCGAAAAAAATAAAATTAATAATTTTTGTTTTTATTACTGGGACAAATTTCAGTGCACCTATAATAAAAAAATAAGTCTATTGCAAAATGCAATTGGGTCAGACAAAAAAAACTACCTGCGAGCTGCGACATAGGATTAATGACAAAAAGCTTAGGGATTATTGTTTATTTCTATGTTTTATGATTTGTGGCTTAGTAACAGAAAGGTTCCGGGGGCGTTGTGTTTATATTTATTTTATGGCGTTAGTGTATATTTGATATATTTTTTTTTTACCTGTGGGGTTGGGACTAATTGTAGATTAGTTTTAATTAGTTAGATTAGTGTGTACGAGCTTGAACAATTTTTGCCTACGAGTTTTTAAGAATGAATTTTTGCATCTGAGGGAATTAACGTATTTAAATGATATTTGCTTTGGTTTGCAATTCAGTTTAAAAAAAAAACAACCAAGAATAATACATTGAAATACATTTAAAAGAAATTTTAATGGATCCATTTAGAAAAGGAAAACCTATTGGAAGCCAGGCGCGTAAGATAGTTGTTAAGATATATAATGACAAACTGGAAGAAGCAAAGAATTCGTTTCTTGAAAATCCTGTGAGTTACGCAACGACGCAAACAGTGGAAACTACTGGAATTTCTGAACGTTCATACAGAAGGATTATTAAGGAATACGAAGAGAGAGGAGTTGTTCAGTCACCAAATAAAAAAGTGCAGCATACGAAATGGAAAACTGGACTACGGATTTAGCTACAAAAAAACTCAAAACAACCGGAAACTTCTCTGCGAAAGAAATGATATTAAACTCATGCGAGTGAAGTATCTGGGAAAAATCCGGGAATACAGAACAAAAGGATATGATATCATTTATCTGGACGAAAGCTATATTCAATTCATAGCTCACATACAAGGCCACGGGCTTGGACTGATCCCAAGTAACATCGTTGGAGCTAAATGTTATTTAAATGTTCTTAAATTGCTCTGAGAGAGTTAAATGCAAGGGTCTAGCTCTATTTCAAAACAGATTGCAGCTCTTGGTAAACGAATATAAAAATTTAGCTCTCTAATAGAATTTCTTAACAATCTTTAGCTTCGTTACGTTTAAAAGCTTTCTGCTCGATAAATATGCTCCATAATAATGTTTTTATCAGCTGTCGGAAAGCATATTAGCATTTTGATACTTAACTCTTTAAAATAGCTCTTTGACAGCAAAAACATTTTTTGAAGTGTTATTTAAGAGCTGCAAGCTATATCATGGATGTTTAAGAAAATGGCGAATACTCGTATTTAAGAATTTTTATATGACAGAAAAAGAAAACTATTCACAGTGATGTGATGACTGCATTTTGAAAAGAATCATGAAAAACACAGAAGCTTTATCCAAAAAAGTGCACGAGCCAAATAAATATTTTTTTCTCAAGTTCAAAATTAAAATAAAAAAAAATTACTATCCACTTAAAACAAATTATTTTAGAAGGGCGTTGTAATATTTCGAAGTACAATGTCAACATTTCTGATAAAAATGAAGTCGCACTTAGAAATCACCCCGCATTGAACGTATTATGGCTTTTAATTATTACCCTTACTCATTATTCTATTTAAATACATTTTGATGCTAAGATGATTTATCAATACAAATAATAATTTCTCCTCGTGTTCAATAGTATGATTTGTATTTACTAATACTAATAGAAAATAAAGTTTATAACTCCACGTAAAAGCACGCGGCTCTGTGGAAGTTTTAGAGCGTATATTAAAGCTTCCAGCTGACAAAACAGTATGTTTAGCACTATTAAGGAGCTAAAAAGTGCTCTCAAACTCAATGAATTAGCTGCTTCTGCTAGCAAGAAATCCGAGATGATACAATGGCTAAACGAAAAGAATATTCCGCATACTATACAGATGTTGAAACTTGAACTGTATGAGCTAATAAAAGGACACCGAGCTACACACAACCCAAAGCATAAGATTGACGATATCATTCACGGCATGGGACATGAGGTTCTACGTTTACCACCCTATCATCCAGATCTCAATCCCATTGAAAATATTTGGGCAACTGTCAAGGCAAGAGTAGGTTCACGAAACACAACATTCAATTTATTGGATGTTCAAAAATTTGCAGAGGAGGAATTTTCAAAAGTAACGGCTGAAGACTGGCGAAAAGTGTGTGAAAAAGCCATAAGAACTGAGGAAGAATACTTTTCTCACGACCTGACGTGGGACACAATTTCGGATTCATTTATAACACAGGTATACACGCATTTTGGTGCCGATACTTTTTGAACTGTTAGTAAATTTGACCTCCTGAAAACGAATCTGCAATCGGATTTTGCCTAGCAGCTCCCGATTTCATGTTATGGGGTAGGGTGTTGCAAACCTGACACCACATAGAAATACCCAAAATAATTGGGAAAAGAAGAAAGTAAAACATTTTTTCTTTGAACATCCAAGCTCATTTAGTGATATTTAAATATAAATATAAAAAAATAATAAAATAATAATTTTATTAACAAGATAGTAGCGAGTACATTTCATATACAATATATTTTTCACTGCTGATTTGATGTAATGGAACCCAAGAAGCTTCGTTTTTTGCTTGATCTGCAATGTGGTTTTCTCTTAGCAGATTCCAGCAGTAATCTGCCATCATATGCGTATCCCACTTGCCCTGGTATCGATCTTCCAATGTCCTTATATCCTGGTGAAATCGTTCACCTTGCTCTTCACTTAAGTCTCCCAAGTTTTCAGGAAACCGGTCCAAATGGTTTTGCAAGTAATGCACCTTGATGCTCATGTTGCATCCAAGCTCACGAAAAGCAGTCAGCATGTTCTGAACTAAATCCTTATAATTTAAAGACTTCTTGTTGCCTAGAAAGTTTTCGACAACTGACACAAATGATGTCCACGCTTTTCGCTCTTTTTTATTCATAGATTCAACAAAATTGGTGTCCTTTATTAACCGTCTGATTTGAGGTCCATCGAATATGCCAGCTTTTATTTTTTCAATGCTTAATCCTTGCATCTTTGTAGATATGAATTTAAAACATGATGAATCTTTATCTAGAGCCTTAACAAATTACTTCATTAAGCTAAGTTTTATATGAAGTGGAGGCAGGATTATTTTATTCCGATCAACCAAAGGCTCATTAATAACATTTTTTCCTCCAACAACCATGTTCTCTCTTTCAGGCCAGTCTTTTTTTACCCAGTGATCTTGTTTAGCTCTGCTATCCTAAAGGCACAAGAAGCAGGGATATTTTGTGTATCCACTTTGCTGTCCAAGGAGAAAGTTAACCATTTTCAAGTCAACACAAATGACCCACACATGTTCGTGATACTTAATCTTTTCCAAGACTATAGCTATATACTTGTACTCTTCTTTCATTTGTATTGTAATGTATGTATTGTAATGTAATGTATTTGTATTGTAATGTTTTACCAAGGGTTCGTAATAAATAAAACTTATTCACTTTGTTTAAAACTTCCACTTATTTATTTCGTAAATAAAACACTTCACTTTTTTGCAACCAAACAATTTATTGTTCAACATTCAAATATACCGAAACTAATTTTCGAAAACAATTTACTTATCTCTTTACAACCAACTTTACCCTTTCACTATTAAAAACAAACTGTGTCCTGTCGGCAACACAGTTGTCTTATATAGCAAAATTTAGGTTCTATTATTTTAATTATATAATTATAATTTATAATAAGATAATTATGTAATAATAATTATATAATAAGATAATTATCTTTCTATGGCAGGTAGAGGGGGTAATAATTACCCTTCTATGACAGGTAGAGGGGCTAATAATTCCCCTTAGAACATTCTTTCATATGAATTTCTTGCATATGAATTTTTCAAATTAGCGTAAATTGAATCAGACCAAAAACATAAATGTTAAAAAAAGAGCCAAGTTCTTCTATACAAAAACCTTTGTGTAACAAGTCAGCCGTGAAAAGTAATGATATCTAAAAGTGCGCCAAGTTCTTACTTCATGAAGATTTAATACCGAATATTTAAAGTAGAATAATATTGAAACAGCTACAATGTAATAGAGAAATTTTATTATTTAATGATTACTGAGTAAAATTTGATGGGCTTACTGGTCAAGTTTTTAAAACCGTTTGAATTGGGCATAAAAAAAAAACTTGCCAAGTAAGCCCATCAAATCTTACTCAGTAATCATTAAATAATAAAATTTCTCTATTACATTGTAGCTGTTTCAATATTATTCTACTTTAAATATTCGGTATTAAATCTTCATGAAGTAAGAACTTGGCGCACTTTTAGATATCATTACTTTTCACGGCTGACTTGTTACACAAAGGTTTTTGTATAGAAGAACTTGGCTCTTTTTTTAACATTTATGTTTTTGGTCTGATCTCACTCCTTTTTGCAAAGATTTAAATATTTTGCCATGTCAAAATCTCGAAAGATAAGGAAAGATAGAAGGGTGGACTCTTCCTACTAAAATCAACTTAGTTTATAGCTTCCTATTTCTTTCGGTTTATTTTCTTTTTGTTATTGGTTGTTTTAATTTGCGCTTCAATTATTTCTTCTTATCCTGGCAAGATACATAACACTAACATACCTACCTTAATTACAGCAATCGGAAGTGCTCCATATAAATTAAACATACCACGCCCCCTGAATGGAAAACCTCAATTTTTATTGTTGGTCCTTTATATGCGACTTGAGCCCTACCGTTCTACCAAATTTCATTGTTCTACTGCAATTGGAAGTGCGCCATATATAATTTACATCAGTTCTGAGGAAGTGGGCGGATACCACGCCCTTGAATGGAAAACCTCGATTTTTATTTTCGGTTCTTTATATGCAATTTGAGCCCTACCGTTCTACCAAATTTCATTGTTCTACTGCAATTGGAAGTGCGCGAAATATAATTTACATCAGTTCTGAGGAAGTGGGCGGATACCACGCCCCTGAATGGAAAACCTCGATTTTTATTTTCGGTCCTTTATATGCAATTTGAGCCCTACCGTTCTACCAAATTTCATTGTTCTACTGCAATTGGAAGTGTGCCATATATAATTTACATCAGTTCTGAGGAAGTGGGCGGCTACCACGCCCCTTAATGGAAAACATCAATTTTTATTTTTGGTCCTTTATATGCGACTTGAGCCCTACCGTTCTACCAAATTTCATTGTTCTACTGCAATTGGAAGTGCGCCATATATAATTTACATCAGTTCTGAGGAAGTGGGCGGATACCACGCCCTTGAATGGAAAACCTCGATTTTTATTTTCGGTCCCTTATATGCAATTTGAGCCCTACCGTTCTACCAAATTTCATTGTTCTACTGCAATTGGAAGTGCGCCATATATGATTTACATCAGTTCTGAGGAAGTGGGCGGATACCACGCCCCTGAATAAAAAACCGCTAATTTTATATTTTTTTCTTCGAACGCATTTTGAGCCCTACCACTTTACCAAATTTCATCGTTTTACAGTAGTTGGAAGTGCTCCATTCAACCAACACCAATTCGGAGAAAGTGGGCGGATACCACGCCCCCAGAAAGGAAAATCTTGGTGTTTATTTTTGTTTTTTTATATGCAATATAAGCCCTACCGGTTCACCAAATTTCATCGTTTTACAGCAGTCGGAAGTGCTCCATTCAACCAACACCGATTCGGAGACAATTCGGAGAAAGTGGGCGGATACCACGCCCCCTGAATGGAAAATTTCAATTTTTCGATTTTTTGCTCTGCTTACATGACAAGACCTACCGTTGTGCAAAATTACAAGATTCTACGATGTCGGGAATTGCTCCATAATTTTGATGATCTGTCAGTCAGGCAGTCAGTCAGTCAGTTACGGTTTTTGTGATTTTTGAGGCCTTATATCTCAGGAACCGCTTATGCTAGAAAATTGAAATTTGGTCAGGCGCATGTGCCTGACTAGCTTAGCAAATATTCGGAATTTCAAGTTTCTGACTTGATTGGTACTGAAGATAGGGAGGGGTCAAAAGTCGCCTGAGTTTGTTCCTGTAAAAAGGGTGTAGTGCCAGAACTTGGCTGGGCACTACCGTGCCCTTTGATATTTCTGTAACTCAAAAACTAGAGCTGCTAGGCAAAAATGGTTTTCAGTTTCGAAATCAGCGTTAGAAGTATAAATAAAATCAGCTGCAAAACTCAAGGCACCAAAAAAATTTTTTTTTTGTAGACCTGTGTAATTAATCCAGGTGACGATTCTTCAACCGACTATGAAAGCGACATTTGTTCTTAAAACTAAGTACATATATGTAAATAAACATTTATTATTTAAATTATATTATTCTTATTTATATTATTTTTATTTTATTATTATGTTTCATACTTATCTCTGAAGTACAAATTTATAATAATTATTTTAAGGTAAAATAAATTCTTAAAAACTCGTAGGTAAAAATTATTCAAACTTGTAAACAATTATTAACACTAATCTACAATTAATCCCAAAACCCCACAGATCAAAAAATTATAAATACATATATCAAATAAACACTAACACCATAGAATAAATATAAACATAATGCCCCCGGAACCTTTCTGTTGCTAAGCCACAAACCATAAAACATAGAAATAAACAATAATCCCTAAACTATTTGTCAAAGCAAAGTTGAGTTAGGCACTGTAAGATTTAAGGAAAAATGTTTACTCATTAAATAGCTTGTGCACCATTTTTGTTCTCTTAAATCCTCTCTCTGCGCAACCGGCCGTTGGTCAACTGAATTGGTTCAGCTATAACACAAAAAACAACAATCCAAAAAGATATACATAGCTTGAACTTTGAACCAATTTACTTGGCCAACGGTCGGTTGCACAGAGAGAGGATTTAAGAGAACAAAAATGGTGCGCACTGCGCAGGATATTAAATGAGAAAAGATTTTTCCTTAAATCTTACAGTGCCTTACTCAACTTTGACAAATAGTTTAGGAATTATAGTTTATTTCTATGTTTTATGATTTGTGGCTTAACAACAGAAAAGTACCGGGGGCGTTTTGTTTATATTTATTTTATGGTGTTAGTGTTTATTTGATATATATGTATTTTTTATTTTTTTACCTGTGGGGTTTTGGGATTTATTGTAGATTAGTGTTAATTAGTTAGATTAGTGTTTACGAGTTTGAATAATTTTTACCTACGAGTTTTTAAGAATTTATTTTACCTTAAAATAATTATTATAAATTTGTTTTTCAGAAATAAATATAAGACAAAACAATAAAATAAAAATAATATAAATAACAATAATATAATTTAAATTAGAAATGTTCATTTACATATACTTAGATTTAAGAACTAATGTCGATTTCATAGTCGGTTGAAGAATCGTCACATGGATTAATTAAAATTGAATCCGAAATTGTGTCCCACGTCAGGAGAAAAGTATTCTTCCTCAGTTCTTATGGCTTTTTCACACACTTTTCGCCAGTCTTCAGCCGTTATTTTTGAAAATTCTTCCTCTGCTAATTTTTGAACATCTAATCAATTGAATGTTGTGTTTCGTGAACCTACTCTTGCCTTGACAGTTGTCCAAATATTTTCAATGGGACTGAGATCTGGATGATAGGGTGGTAAACGTAGAACCTCATGTCCCATGCCGTGAATGATATCATCAATCTTATGCTTTGGGTTGTGTTTAGCTCGGTGTCGTTTTATATTTGTATATAAACTTTATAGTATTCTCATGAGGCAGTTTTTTTTCTTTACTTGTCCGCTCACTAGGATCGCTGTAAAGTTTATATACAATGGCCAAAACGTTGCGAAGAGTATGAACATTGTATATAAACTTTGAATTTTAAGAAGTAAAAAAATGAAAGGGTTGATTATTGATATCTATATCAGTAAGGCGGCAAAGGGAGATGATAAATACAACAGGTTTCGTCTTTGCAACTGTAATACAATGCCAAGAAAATGCAGAAATTGCAGAAAATGCAGACATTTCGTTTACAAAATATCGCTGTAGCTTGGTTGTTTTCTTTTTGTTGACCTTGGTTGTGTGTTTGTATGGATACACATATGTGCGTATGTAGGTAAATTCATATTTTTCATTTTTCATCCTGGATTTTGCATTTTTTTGTTTTGATATTATTTATTTGATTCAACGATTTTGAATTTTTTGTATGAAAGGATTATTTACCGACGCGACGCGACGTAGGAAACTTGAAAGAGGTAGGTATTTATAATTTAAAGAATGCAATTTTTGGCAGTTAGAATTATCGAACTTTGTATAGAAGGTATTAATATATACGTATTAAGTTTATTAGGTCCAGATTTTGACTAACCATGACATTAGTCAACGAAACATAAGTTTTAAGAAGCTTTGAAAGTTTGTAAAAGGACTTTGTTGTTTTTTTTTTGTTAGTTTTTTTTTCAGTTTTTTCAATATTATAGATTTCAGTAGGAATATTTTTTCAATTGGATTCTTATTAGGATTTTTTTGATTTGTATGGATGTGCATGCATGTGTAGTGTAAATATATTAAGTAATTTATATTGATTAGGTATGATTATTATTATTTCTGCTGTTTGAAATTTCAATTGTTTTCATTTTGAAGAACAAAACTAATAATTACAATTAACCTATCTGCCTACATTTGGTAGGTACCTATGCCAAATATAAGACATAAACAAAGAATTGTTTTTAACCACATAGTCAATTATTAAAAAAAAAAATAGGTATTTGGTCTGCCTTAGCTTTCAGAGCTAATCTTAAAGTGAGTTTATTCATAAAGACGCTCTAGATGCGCCTTTAGAGCAAACATGAAACTCACTTGCACCAAATACATTGAATTTGAGAGTGCTTGTAAGTGTTTTTGCCAGCTAATAATTATATATTAAAAAGTTTTAATATACGCTCTTAAGCTGCCATAGAACTGCGTGCTTTAACTTCGATATATAAATTATATATTTTGTTAGTTATAGTAAATACGAATCATACCATGGTATGATTGTGGTATTATCTTAGAATCAAAATTTGTCTCAGAACTTTTTTTTATTTACATAAAACAATAAGTAAATGTAATAAATAAAAGCTATATTATAAAGTGGGGTGATTTCTAAGTGCGATTTCATTTTTTCAGAAAGGTTGATATTGTACGCTCTTCTAAAATAATTTGTTTTAAGTTGAAAATAATTTTTTTTTATTTTAATTTTGAACTTGAGGAAAAAAAGTATTTTTTTGTCTCGTGAACTTATTTTAAAAAAGCTTCTGTGTTTTTCTAGATTCTTTTGAGAATGCACAGTAAATAATTTTCTTTTTCTGTACTATATAAATTCCTCAATATTCGCCATTTTCTCAAACATTCATTAATTAAGGTTTCAAAATCTTAAGTCAATTTTCAGCTTTTAACAAGCTAGTGAGTGACTTATTAATTAAAAGATTGTAATGAATTAAAAAAAAATTGATTCATAAGCTAATCGATGAATTCTGATTAGAAAAATTATGAATTGGAAAATTTATAAGTTAGCATGACAATTTTATGATTTATAAACTAGATTTGAAAGCTAAAAAGAGATTCAAAATCTAATTTTATACTTATTCGGCAGGTACCAAAAGTTTCGAAGTACTTTTTTAAGAAAACGGAATGTTTTTTTTTCCAATTTGATTGAAAATACAAATTAAACTATTTTTAGTTTATTTTTATTTTATTGAATTTAATTCAATCACTCCACTTAAACAGAAATAATTTTCATTTCTCTATGTATTTTTAGGTACTTTCGTGAATAACTAAATAATTATGTATTCAAATCAAGTTTAAGAATTTTGAATCTTCCAACTAACTTATGATTTTTGTTTTTTTTTTTAATTCCAAAAAAAAGAAAGGGTTGTTTTCTCTTTCACATCGCAGGCATTAAACACTCAATTGTGGATTACAATAACCACTGAAAAGATGCAGGAATAATTACAACGTGTTCAGCATTGTATGATAAAAGATTTTTCCTTAAATCTTACAGTGCCTTACTCAACTTTGACAAATAGTTTAGGAATTATAGTTTATTTCTATGTTTTATGATTTGTGGCTTAACAACAGAAAAGTACCGGGGGCGTTTTGTTTATATTTATTTTATGGTGTTAGTGTTTATTTGATATATATGTATTTTTTATTTTTTTACCTGTGGGGTTTTGGGATTTATTGTAGATTAGTGTTAATTAGTTAGATTAGTGTTTACGAGTTTGAATAATTTTTACCTACGAGTTTTTAAGAATTTATTTTACCTTAAAATAATTATTATAAATTTGTTCTTCAGAAATAAATATAAGACAAAACAATAAAATAAAAATAATATAAATAACAATAATATAATTTAAATTAGAAATGTTCATTTACATATACTTAGATTTAAGAACTAATGTCGATTTCATAGTCGGTTGAAGAATCGTCACATGGATTAATTAAAATTGAATCCGAAATTGTGTCCCACGTCAGGAGAAAAGTATTCTTCCTCAGTTCTTATGGCTTTTTCACACACTTTTCGCCAGTCTTCAGCCGTTATTTTTGAAAATTCTTCCTCTGCTAATTTTTGAACATCTAATCAATTGAATGTTGTGTTTCGTGAACCTACTCTTGCCTTGACAGTTGTCCAAATATTTTCAATGGGACTGAGATCTGGATGATAGGGTGGTAAACGTAGAACCTCATGTCCCATGCCGTGAATGATATCATCAATCTTATGCTTTGGGTTGTGTTTAGCTCGGTGTCGTTTTATATTTGTATATAAACTTTATAGTATTCTCATGAGGCAGTTTTTTTTCTTTACTTGTCCGCTCACTAGGATCGCTGTAAAGTTTATATACAATGGCCAAAACGTTGCGAAGAGTATGAACATTGTATATAAACTTTGAATTTTAAGAAGTAAAAAAATGAAAGGGTTGATTATTGATATCTATATCAGTAAGGCGGCAAAGGGAGATGATAAATACAACAGGTTTCGTCTTTGCAACTGTAATACAATGCCAAGAAAATGCAGAAATTGCAGAAAATGCAGACATTTCGTTTACAAAATATCGCTGTAGCTTGGTTGTTTTCTTTTTGTTGACCTTGGTTGTGTGTTTGTATGGATACACATATGTGCGTATGTAGGTAAATTCATATTTTTCATTTTTCATCCTGGATTTTGCATTTTTTTGTTTTGATATTATTTATTTGATTCAACGATTTTGAATTTTTTGTATGAAAGGATTATTTACCGACGCGACGCGACGTAGGAAACTTGAAAGAGGTAGGTATTTATAATTTAAAGAATGCAATTTTTGGCAGTTAGAATTATCGAACTTTGTATAGAAGGTATTAATATATACGTATTAAGTTTATTAGGTCCAGATTTTGACTAACCATGACATTAGTCAACGAAACATAAGTTTTAAGAAGCTTTGAAAGTTTGTAAAAGGACTTTGTTGTTTTTTTTTTGTTAGTTTTTTTTTCAGTTTTTTCAATATTATAGATTTCAGTAGGAATATTTTTTCAATTGGATTCTTATTAGGATTTTTTTGATTTGTATGGATGTGCATGCATGTGTAGTGTAAATATATTAAGTAATTTATATTGATTAGGTATGATTATTATTATTTCTGCTGTTTGAAATTTCAATTGTTTTCATTTTGAAGAACAAAACTAATAATTACAATTAACCTATCTGCCTACATTTGGTAGGTACCTATGCCAAATATAAGACATAAACAAAGAATTGTTTTTAACCACATAGTCAATTATTAAAAAAAAAAATAGGTATTTGGTCTGCCTTAGCTTTCAGAGCTAATCTTAAAGTGAGTTTATTCATAAAGACGCTCTAGATGCGCCTTTAGAGAAAACATGAAACTCACTTGCACCAAATACATTGAATTTGAGAGTGCTTGTAAGTGTTTTTGCCAGCTAATAATTATATATTAAAAAGTTTTAATATACGCTCTTAAGCTGCCATAGAACTGCGTGCTTTAACTTCGATATATAAATTATATATTTTGTTAGTTATAGTAAATACGAATCATACCATGGTATGATTGTGGTATTATCTTAGAATCAAAATTTGTCTCAGAACTTTTTTTTATTTACATAAAACAATAAGTAAATGTAATAAATAAAAGCTATATTATAAAGTGGGGTGATTTCTAAGTGCGATTTCATTTTTTCAGAAAGGTTGATATTGTACGCTCTTCTAAAATAATTTGTTTTAAGTTGAAAATAATTTTTTTTTATTTTAATTTTGAACTTGAGGAAAAAAAGTATTTTTTTGTCTCGTGAACTTATTTTAAAAAAGCTTCTGTGTTTTTCTAGATTCTTTTGAGAATGCACAGTAAATAATTTTCTTTTTCTGTACTATATAAATTCCTCAATATTCGCCATTTTCTCAAACATGCATTAATTAAGGTTTCAAAATCTTAAGTCAATTTTCAGCTTTTAACAAGCTAGTGAGTGACTTATTAATTAAAAGATTATAATGAATTAAAAAAAAATTGATTCATAAGCTAATCGATGAATTCTGATTAGAAAAATTATGAATTGGAAAATTTATAAGTTAGCATGACAATTTTATGATTTATAAACTAGATTTGAAAGCTAAAAAGAGATTCAAAATCTAATTTTATACTTATTCGGCAGGTACCAAAAGTTTCGAAGTACTTTTTTAAGAAAACGGAATGTTTTTTTTTCCAATTTTATTGAAAATACATATTAAACTATTTTTAGGTACTAAATAACTAAATAATTATGTATTCAAATCAAGTTTAAGAATTTTGAATCTTCCAACTAACTTATGATTTTTGTTTTTAAATTCACAAGTCATTTACATAATATGACTTAATGTTTTTTTAATTGAAAAATTCGCCAGCCTTATGTAATTTAATTCAATTTTGGTGGGGGCAATACCCCCATTTATTTGGCTTAATACAAGCTAATTCTTAATCTAACTTAAGTATAGCTCTTAAATCTAGGTTTGGGAATTGGAAGGATGAATAAGACAGAGTTTCAGGCAGGATGAACTGAGGTTAAAGTCGAAGCAGTTAATGTTACAATTAATCCTCCGAAGCATGCGAGTATAGCTTGAACCAATTCAGTTGGCCAACGGCCGGTTGCGCAGAGAGAGGATTTAAGAGAACAAAAATGGTGCACAAGCTATTTAATGAGTAAACATTTTTCCTTAAATCTTACAGTGCCTAACTCAACTTTGCTTTGACAAATAGTTTAGGGATTATTGTTTATTTCTATGTTTTATGGTTTGTGGCTTAGCAACAGAAAGGTTCCGGGGGCGTTATGTTTATATTTATTCTATGGTGTTAGTGTTTATTTGATATATGTATTTATAATTTTTTGATCTGTGGGGTTTTGGGATTAATTGTAGATTAGTGTTAATAATTGTTTACAAGTTTGAATAATTTTTACCTACGAGTTTTTAAGAATTTATTTTACCTTAAAATAATTATTATAAATTTGTACTTCAGAGATAAGTATGAAACATAATAATAAAATAAAAATAATATAAATAAGAATAATATTATTTAAATAACAAATGTTTATTTACATATATGTACTTAGTTTTAAGAACTAATGTCGCTTTCATAGTCGGTTGAAGAATCGTCACCTGTATTAATTATAATTGAATCCGAAATTGTGTCCCACGTCAGGTCGTGAGAAAAGTATTCTTCCTCAGTTCTTATGGCTTTTTCACACACTTTTCGCCAGTCTTCAGCCGTTATTTTTGAAAATTCCTCCTCTGCTAATTTTTGAACATCCAATAAATTGAATGTTGTGTTTCGTGAACCTACTCTTGCCTTGACAGTTGCCCAAATATTTTCAATGGGATTGAGATCTGGATGATAGGGTGGTAAACGTAGAACCTCATGTCCCATGCCGTGAATGATATCGTCAATCTTATGCTTTGGGTTGTGTGTAGCTCGGTGTCCTTTTATTAGCTCATACAGTTCAAGTTTCAACATATGTATAGTATGCGGAATATTCTTTTCGTTTAGCCATTGTATCATCTCGGATTTCTTGCTAGCAGAAGTAATTTGATTTTCTTCTAATTTATTGTGGTACGAGGCGTTGTCCATTACAATAACTGAAGGTTCCTCCAAGTTATTCAAAACTTGTTCTTGGATCCATTTGCAGAAATTTTCGAAGTTCATGTCGTCGTGATAGTCTCCTGTTTTTGTTCCAGATTTGAATAAAAGTAAGGAGTTTTTCACGAAACCTTTGTCACCACCTGCATGCGCCATTATCAGCCTCTTTCCCTTTGAAATTGGCGTCTTCAACCCACTGCTACTGTCATCAGTCCAAGCCCGTGGCCTTGTTTGTGAGCTATGAATATAGCTTTCGTCCAAATAAATGATATCATATCCTCTTGTTCTGTATTCCCGGATTTTTCTCACATACTTCACTCGCATGAGTTTAATATCATTTCTTTCACAGAGAAGTTTCCGGTTGTTTTGAGTTTTTTTGTAGCTAAATCCGTTTCTTCTTAGAATCCTGTTGAGAGACGTAATACTTAAGTTAAACTCCAGATCTTCCTGTACTCGTTGTCTCAACATTTTTAAGGATATCATCATTTTTTCCTCCTGGTGGAAGTTGTGCATTATACGCCGAATAGCTGCGATGTCAAATTCGTCTAGTCCAGTTTTCCACTTCGTATGCTGCACTTTTTTATTTGGTGACTGTACAACTCCTGTCTCTTCGTATTCCTTAATAATCCTTCTGATTGAACGTTTAAAAATTATAGTAGTTTCCACTGCTTGCGTTGTTGCGTAACTCACAGGATTTTCAAGAAACGAATTCTTTGCTTCTTCCAGTTTGTCATTATATATCTTAACAACTATCTTACGCGCCTGGCTTCCAATAGGTTTTCCTTTTCTGAATGGATCCATTACAATTTCTTTTAAATGTATTTCACTGTATTATTCTTGGTTGTTTTTTTTAAACTGAATTGCAAACCAAAGCAAATATCATTTAAATACGTTAATTCCCTCTGATGCAAAAATTGTTCAAACTCGTAAACACTAATCTAACTAATTAACACTAATCTACAATTAATCCCAACCCCACAGGTCAAAAAAAAAATATATCAAATATACACTAACGCCATAAAATAAATATAAACACAACGCCCCCGGAACCTTTCTGTTACTAAGCTACAAATCATAAAACATAGAAATAAACAATAATCCCTAAGCTTTTTGTCATTAATCCTATGTCGCAGCTCGCAGGTAGTTTTTTTTTGTCTGACCCAATTGCATTTTGCAATAGACTTATTTTTTTATTATAGGTGCACTGAAATTTGTCCCAATAATAAAAACAAAAATTATTAATTTTATTTTTTCGAAGTAAAGTTTACACCTAAAAATCTTTTCCTTTTATCTCACCAGAGATGAAATAGTTTTTTAGACATCAAGCTATGAAAGAAAAGTAAACCATGATCATATCTTATTCAAAGAAAGTCCATCACTGGAAATTCATTTCTATTTTACTCTGAGCGAAGCTATAAACAAAACTCACCCTCCTTAGCAGCGTTGCCGATGTGGCACGATCGTGCCATTTTGACACGAAAATTTTCTCGTGGCACGGTGGCACGAAAAGTTTCAATATGGCACGTTTTTTTTCATTATTTTACCTAAATGCGTTTAAGATAATTTACCCAACCTTTTTAAAATATTATCCAAATATACAAAGTATTTTGCCACACTTCAATATTTTGGTATCAGATTTTTCTCATCTATTAGAGTGCGAGAAAGATGTTCTTTTTGGCGAAATAAGAAAAATTTTTGAGATTGGACTAGCCGGAAGTATTTTTCTTGAAAATACAAAAACGTCCTAGGTTAAGTTGTACAAATAAAAAAACAATATTGACGAAGGAATGTTCATTAATATTACAAAATGTATGTTAATTCTTCTTAGTGCATCAGCAGAGCGAGTGTTTTCAAGGCTAAATAATATTAAAACAACAAAAACAGACTGTCATACAAAACAATGCTATAATGTCATATAATGAAATTATTAAGCCTAATAATTGTCAAATTTACAAACCTCCAGCTAATTTATTTATTTAACTTATTATAACAAAGCTTTATTACGTATTTATATTTTTAAATAATAATAATAGGTACTCATCATGTGATGTAATATAGGTAATTACATACATAATACATACTTATTACTTATTATGAACTTGCCAAAAACTCCTGTTTCTGGAAAATACCTACACACGAATAGAGGAAAGATTTTTTGTTTGTTATTTGCTTGTAATAGTATCTATTTAATTTAAATTTATTTTTGAAAAATAACTTGAGTTTTTTTTTATATGGCACGAAAATGTCACAAATGGCACGTTTTTTGAAAGAGTGTGGCACGAAATTTTTTTTTTTGGCGGCAACGCTGCTCCTTAGTGCTTCAGTATGATCGCAGCAGCGTCATTTACAACAACGCCGGCATGTACATCTTTTTTTTCTTTTTTTCATTGATTTTTCTGTCTCTTTAAGAATTAAAGAGTAGAGCAAAGAAATTTAAAGAGACCTGCGCAGTAGAATTGCCAACTGAATTGGTTCAAGCTAAAGTACGGTGGCTAGGGAGATAGAAGAGCCGAGGATTTATTATATTACGGGAATTAGTGTTGAAAGAGATGGAATTGTAGAGAGTTGTGCAGTTAACAAACCCTGAAAGTAATCGATGAATGAAGAGAATGTCGCTTATTGCGCTCTTCGTTCTTCCAGAGTATTCAAGTTGATCAAGTTGATCAAGTTGAAGTCGGTCTTGATACGGGGGTAAAATAAGAGGGTTATTCCAAGACAAACCACGATGTGCGAAACGTATGTAGGAAACGACGTTGAATGCTCTCGATTCTGGATATATGAGTTTGTTGATAAGGGGATCATACTTGACAGGCGTATTCAAGAAGCGGGCGAACAAAGGTTATGTATAAAGAATGGGTCACGTAGGGGTCAGAGAATTCTTTGGACCAACGTTTCACAAAGCCTTGTGTAGAGTTTGCTTTGAGTATAATCTCGTCAGTATGTGTGAGAAAGGTGAGTTCTCTATCATATAAAACACCAAGGTCTCGAATTGACTCAGCGGTGGATATTTATTTATTTATGGGCTTATAATGTAGAAGGTATCGACGAGAAGTAAATCGGATGCGTTTTCGTTTTTTTCAGACACCAGACAGAGAAATTGTTAAGATCAAGTTGTAGTGTAGGAGGGTGGCATCATGTGTGGAAGAAATGGTCTTGAAAAAATTTGTATCGTTGGCGTAGAGTAAGATATGACAATGTTTAATGACCATTTCAATATCGTTAATAGTAAGAATAAAGATGAGAGATCCTAAATGGCTGCCTTGTGAAACCCCGGAGGTAGCTAAGAAATCATCATAGATCGAACTTTGTTGTAAGGGGTGTTTAGGCAAAAAGAAATGCATCTTAAGAAGATAAGTTCAAGGCCAATGGTGGACAGTTTGAATAGAATAAGCTTATATGAGATTTTGTCAAAGGCCTTACTGAAATCGGTTTAGACAACATCGACTTCCTTTCCGTTTTCTAAGGCTGAGAGTCTGAAGGATACGAATTCAACAAAGTTAGTCGTTGTGGACCTACCCTTTACAAAGCCGTGTTGTCTAGGGGAAATGAGAGACTTACAACGAAAACTTAAAATATCATACAAAATACTTTCAAAGATTTGGGGAATATGTGAAAGCTGACTGATTGGACGATAGTTTGTAATTTCACACTTTTGACCCTTTTTATGTATTGGGGTTATAAAAGAGGTCTTCCATAACTGAGGTAAAACTCCTTGAGACAGAGATAAACCGAAGATTTTTGAAAGGGGAAGAGACAGTGTTGAAGACCATTTTTTGAGAAATATGACGGGGATACCATCTGGGCCGGGAATATACTCATCATTGAGTTAACTCAGCTTATTTTCGATGAGTAATGAGTCAACGGTATTAGGTAGAAATGGTCCGAGGGAGAAATTCGGTAAATAATTGAAATAATTACAATCAGGTATAAATGAGTCGTCGAAAAATGATTTTTTAAAGAAACCAGCGAAAAAGTTGGCGATAGTCTGTGATTCGTTTGAAATTTCGTTATTAAAAAGAGAGAGGGAGGATTTTCGTTTAAAGTTGACAAATTGGAAGAAAATGGAAAGTGCTGCTCATCAGCTCATCAGAATGGATGAGAGTTGTAAGTCACTAGGTCCTGGTTCACTCCGAGCTGTTGCACCACCAAATTTATTTAATTTTATTCATAAGATTGTTTTGGGTTTGGATTAAATAGCTTTGATAGAAGGAGTTGTGAAGTTCGGTAAATTGAAGATAGAAACCAAGATAATAAGAGTAGTCTGTTGGAGATCGCGAATGAAAGAAAATCTGACCAAAGCTAATTTCTCTTATTACGCATCGACCTGTGATTATACCAAGGTGGGGAAGAAGACGAAGTCTTACGACAAGAAACGGGTACATGAAGAGAAATAGGATTAAATATTTCTCTATAAAACATGTCTATTGCATTATTCACAGTTAAGTTGTCAAAATTAAAGGAAACTCTGGACCTATATTCATTAATTTGAGAAAAACGCTGATTAAAAGTAGCATCAAATATTTGAATTGATATCAAAAGCGAAAAAAGCAGAATATAGTTTCCTTCTGAGTAGGTACCATTGTATATATAAGTTTATATACAATGTAGGTACTAGGGGTTTCAAATCAATACGAAGTATTCCAAATAACACAACAATTATCTAGGAGAGGTCTAACAATGTATAAATACAGAGTCTTAAGAGTGTAAGGATCTTCAGAAGACTTGGCGTAAGATCTTAGTTCAATTAGTACGGTGTAAAAGCTGTTTTAGTATGATTTTACAAATTTTAATCGAATATAGCTCATTCTTTCTCAACCCATTTATTTGAGTTAAAATCATCGAATACCTATTTTATTTGTTTAGTATCGTGATATTTACAAACGCCACAAAAGGTCTATTTACTTAGTTTTTTTGCACGAACTGTCATTGATTTAGGTGTTCAAATTGAATTGAATTGTTCAGAAGCAATTTAATAAAAAAATTGGCTTAGTAAGAAACTAGTTAGAAAATGGTTAAAATTTAGAATGTGTTAGTAAACTACTTTGAAGTTAGCTAATTCCTTTGTATTATCATACTAATACCTTTATAATAAGCTGTTTAAAATTTTGCGCCTTTGAAATTCTAATTATAAGACCCAACATCGAATTTCTCTGGAGATAACTTAGTCAATTTTAAGCGAAAAATTCATATTACTCGTAGAATCAAAGATAACTCTAAGGTCCTTTTGACTCATTATTCTATGTAGATATTAACCATCAATTTCATAATCAAAACAATTAGGATTTAGTATTCTTAATCCACAACACTTCTACACTTATTATTATTAAATTATAATCCATCCATTTAGATTACATTATTAAGATCATTTAGATTATTTTAGGTCATTAAGATTTTTTGTAAAGAGAAGAATTTTAAAATGATATTGCCAAGTTTAAAGAAAATCCGAAAATCAAAATCAAGTTTAGGCTGCCGCTATCATCGTAGTGTTAACTTTGATCAAAATCTCAAGTTCGATTTTCTTACGAATGCATAACTTGACTTATAATATGTAATTTTAAGTCGCAAGTAAATATTTGGCTGAAGAAATTAGATGCTATACGAGTTCTTTTACAGCACTGAACCTAGAAATATCTGAGTACGAATAGAGATTAATGGAAGAGTTAACCACAGTTTTGAAGCCACTATACATAGCAACAAAACTGCTATGTAGTGAAAGTAAAGTAACGCTTTCTGCAGTGCGCTTGGTTATCAAAACTCTGATTGAAAACCACTATGCACCTAAGCTCGAAGACACAGAAACAGCCACTATATTCAAAATTAAAATCGTTTTTTCTCTAAAAACGCGCTTTCACTTACGCGAAATGTCCCCAGCCGAGAATATTTTACCTGCCCAAGTAGCATCGTTCTTAGACCCAATGTACAAGGACCTTTAAACTGAGAGCAGTGAAGTAGCAGACTAAATCCGTACTTTTGCTAAGAAAAAAATTCTGGGAATGTGCTCATGTGACAAAGTAACAGAAGAAGAACCTAGTGGAAGTAGTGATGACCAAGATTTGGATTTCCTCTTTGCAACTGAGGGGCAATTACTTGGCAACATCTCTCAGTTTGAGCAGTACATAGCAGAACCTAAGATATCTTGCTGTTCCAGCTATATCAGCAAGTTCAGAAAGGCTTTTTCGACTGCAGCAAATATTGTTACTGACAAAAGATCATGTTTGGCCCCAGAAAATGTTTCTTTGTTGGTGTTCTTGCACAAAAATCAAGATCTATTAAATTAGAATTTAAACCCATCAAATTTTCCTCATCAACAATTTATGAAACTTTGAAAATTCTTTTGCATTGTTTTTATATTTTTTGACTACCTATTGAATAAAATGTTTAGTTTTTCTGAAATTTTGTGGCTGTACCTAATTGTGTCATACATATAATTATTATATAATTTGTTCCAAGATTTGTAGGTGTTTTTGAAAAAGCGATTTACATAGCCACAAAGGAGTTTTGCGTTTTTATACCCGGATAACGGGGTAATACCCGAATACCCGGGTACCCGGGTAATTTACTACCCGGGTACAAGCAACCCGCGTAACCGGGTACCCGGGTAGTTGATTACCCGGGTAGAATCATCAGCCCTGAGTATACCGCACACCTGGCTTATCGACGTCCTTAAAATATACCATATCCACCCAAGAGTTATTTCGTTCCTTGCACATAGCATGAGTAAGTGGAAAAGAGATGTTAAAGGAAGGCACATCACTAAAAACTAACGAAATCCCCATTAAATCGGGCATATTTAAGGGAGACTGCTTTAGTGTCCTATGGTTTTGCATCGCCATTAACCCGCTCAACTTGCTCAACTCGAGCAAATATGGCTTTAAAATCAAATCGAATAATTCCGAGTTTAAAATAAACCACCTCCTTTACATGGACGACCTTAAGACCTACGCATCAACAAAGGCCTATTTAAACCATCTTCTCGAAATAGTAAGCATGTTTAGCAGAGATATAAAAATGAAATTTGGATTGAGTAACTGCAAAACTCTGAGTATTGTAAGAGGAAAAATATCACCGTCAGCCCAAGATGAAATCTATGGAATAAGAGAGATGCAAGAAAATGAAATATACACCTATTTAGGAGCAGCTCAAAGCAAAAGCATGGACTCAACGAAAATAAAGAAAGATCTCACTAGCGAGTTTAAAGGAAGCTTACATAAAATTGGAAAATCACAAACAAACGGGAAAAACCACATCAAGGCGATCAACATCTACGCCATACCTGTACTGACTTATAGCTTCGGTGTGATCAAATGGTACACAACACATCTCGCAGACCTACAAAGAAAAGTCCGTACCATCCTGACCCAATACAACCTCCACCACCCAAGATCATGCGTAGAAAGGATGACTCTCCCGCGAAGAGAGGGAGGGAGAGGGGTCATATATCTCCAAAGCATGCATACTAAACAAATAATGTCACTCAGACAATACTTCACCGAGAAAAGCTTAACGTCAAACCTAGTCAAAGCAACTATAGAAGCCGATGACAACTTAACACCACTAAAGCTAAAGAACCACCTTCACATGCAAACACCCAATAAAGATGACCGAAGACTTGCATGGGCTGCGAAACCTTTACACGGAAAACACTATTATGCACTTAGGAGCGAAAATGTTGACACAGAAACGTCAAACTTATGGCTCCAGGCAGGAGAGCTGTTTTCCGAAACCGAAGGTTTTATAATTGACACAATTTTATAATAATGACACAATTGAGCATATCATCTCCGGATGTACAAGTATGGTACAAACCGACTATCTCAGAAAACATGTCAACGTTGCTAAATTGTTTCATCAAAGATTGTGTCAGAACTTTGGGTTCGTACACGAACCTCAGCCTTATTACCGCTATGAACCAGAAGCCGATACGATCAAAATACTCTATGATCGAACGCTCCGCACCACCAACTGCGTTGAACATATTCGACCCGATATAACGGTATTAGACAAGAAACACAACACAGCCGTACTCATCGACTTGGCGCCCCTAATAACTACAACATAAAGAAGACCTATGATGAGAAAAGAAGGAGGTACGAAGATCTAGCGATGGAGATAAAAAGCCAATGGAACCTACAAAGCGTTAAGATTATACCACTCATAATCAGTGCAACAGGGATTGTAGATAAGAACCTCAAGAAACATCTGCAAGAACTTAAAATCAATGAAAAGTTCATTGGAAAAGTACAAAAATCGATAACACTAGACACATATCATATTGTTCGCAAATTTTTTAATTAGAATCGTTATATTTTTGTTAGACTTAGGTCCTGAAAATATAATGTATATAACCGTAAAAACGAGAAACTAAAAATAATAATAATAATAAAAATACTAATGATGATGGTGATGATGATGATGATGATGATGATGATGATGATGATGATGATGATGATGATGATGATGGTGATGATGATGATGATGATGATGATGATGATGATGATGATGATGATGATGATGATGATGATGATGATGATGATGATGATGATGATGATGATGATGATGATGGTGATAATAATAATGATAATAATATTACTAACGGTAATTTAGAATAAATATTTGAGTATCTTACCTATTTATAGAAGTAAAGTACTGAGTAAAAAAGTCTTTTGCATGTTCAAGCATATCTTCACAGCTTCGAAGTTTATTTGATGCTGTATTTCCGAACACAATGCTGCTAACACAAGTTGAATTTGAGCAGGATAAAACCTTAATGGGGTAAGTAGATAAAAAAGTTTATTTATATTATCTTCAGTTATACATATTTATAATTATCGTTTTCAAAAATATAAGTTTTCTTATTTTTATTATTTTTATTACTTTATTATTATTGTTATTATAATCATTCTTATTATTACAAAAATGCATAAATGTCATAAAAACAATGAAGCAAGCATGTTTGAAGCAAAAATATATCAGCCTCGACATTAAAAATGGTATTGCAACCCTCGAAGAATAGTTTGACAAAATGAAATGGAACAAAAACAGAGAAAACGAGTCCTCTTTACGCAGCAACTGAATATAACGGCAGAACCGAGCATTACAGCTACATCTGCAAACATCACGGTATCTGCAGAAAAAACTTCAACTTCAGCTAAGAGATCACCATCGAGACCGCTGGCAAAATTTTTCCGACAAAAAGAAAAGGAAATCGACAAAGGAACCTGAAATTACGCCTCCTACATGAAACGTCATGCAGCTAAGCTACTAACAGGTTTTGAAAAATAATTTGGAAAAAGGAGAGGAAAGACAACAAGGATGCTCTAAAACAGGATCAACAGTAAAGAAAACAAAGAAGAAGGAAGGAAAGAAGGAAATGATAAGTACGTCGATATTCTAAGGGAAATCAGGGTAAAGGTTAACCCAGATGAAACAGAAACTGTGGTTAAAACAGTACGCCAAACAAAGACTGGGCATGTACTCCTAGAGCTTGGTTCAAAAACGAAAAACAAAGAGGCCTTTGGGAAGTCTCTAAAAGAGATTCTAGGAAACAGGGCTACGGTGCGTAACTTGGAAAAAAAAATAACGCTTGAAATCAGAGACTTGGATGAACTAGCAATAGCTGAAGAAGTTAAAAAAGCAGTAAAGGAAAAAGTTTCTGACCTCACAACTGAGTTTCAGGTCACGATCACAGGAAAGAACAAAAGTTCGCTGAAGATGGCTATACTCCAAATGAGTGCAAGCTCAACTAGAGAGCTCCTTAAGTCCTCTCGGATAAAAATTGGATGGGTCCAATGCCGAATCCGACGAAGGGCAGAAGTCAAACGATGCTTCAAATGCTTTGGATACGGACACTTTCAGGCAACATGTAATGGTGTAGATAGGAAAGGACAAGGAATATGCTTCAACTGCGGCGAAAATGGCCATAGGAAAAGCGACTGTCAAAATCAATCAAAGTGTTGCATCTGTGCGGACCTAAAAACCTCACAAGCAGCTCTAGACTATGTGCCCGGATCCGGTAAATGTCAAGTGTTTAGAGAAGCACTTGAAAAAGCGAAGAAGAGTATATCACAATGACCAGAATACTACAAGTAAACCTCCACAGAAGTCAAACAGCCGACAATCTACTGGCCAAAATCAAAGGAAACCTACAAGCTGATGTAATTATCATCAGGGAACAATACAAGGACAAAGAAGGACCCAACTGGATTGCCGACTTTTTAGGAACTGCTGCTATATGGATCCCAGACATGAAGAAAGTCCCCATCAAAAGTCATGGGGCAGAACAAGGTTTTGTGTGGGTTAAATGCGAAGGGCTCACTATAATAAGCATAGTCCAAACGATCGGATCGATGAGTTTAGAAAAAAATTGGAAGACCTGGAGGACTTTATGGTTAATATTGAGGGCGAGATCCTGGTTGCAGGAGTGGGGAATGCGAACCACAGATTCACGAGGAAAGCAAATACTCGAGATGGCGGCACGACGTGGTTTATTCGTAGCCAATGTAGGAAACTCGTGCACTTTCAGGAGACCTGGCTGCGAAGGAACTATCCTGGATATAACCCTGGCGACAGCATCTACATCCGCTAAAATTCAAAATTGGAGAGTCATAGAGGACTACACAGGCAGTGACCACCAGTACATCTTCTTTGAACTACAGAGTACACAACGATCTCCCTATCTGAACCAGGTGTATACTCCTAGATGGAATGTGAATAGACTCAACGAAGAGGTTTTCACCTCTGTGATCGAAGAAGAACAAGCAGCTGTTTTAGGAGTAGAAGGATCTGCGAAAATAAAGGCTGAAGCCACCATTCAACTCATCCGACTCGCATGCGATGTCTCGATGCCCTGAAAGACCAACCGAAATATGAATAGGGGCCCTGTCTACTGGTGGACAGAAGAGATAGCCGAGGTCCGAAAAAGATGCCTGCAACTTAGACGTAAAGTCACTAGGGGAAGAAGAACACATACCACGAAAACCGAAGGAGATCTAACGGAGTTCCGAAGCAAAAAATCCGAGCTCAAAAAGGCCATAAATCTGAGCAAAAAACAGAAATGGGAGGATCTTCGCCGCAAAGTCAACAGCGACCCCTGGGGACTAGGTTATAAGATTGTCATGAGAAAACTTGGAGCCAAGATGACCACTCCTATGCTAAACGATGAAAAGATGAAGCCTATAGTGGACACACTCTTCCCAACTCACCCTGTCCGGCCCCCCGACACCATACTGGCCCAACGACAGGAAATACTACCTTTTAGTGAAGAAGAGTTGTTTCTAGCTGTGAAATCCCTTTAAAACAAAAGAGCCCCTGGACCTGATGGTATTCACGGAAGCACTGAAAGTGACCCCTCGAGTATGCCCTCAGCTCCTGCTAAACATGTACAATAGCTGTCTGGAGGAAGGAGTCTTTCTCAAAAACTGGAAAACACAACGTATGGCACTAATCAGCAAGGGAAAAGGAGACCCAAAATCCCCATCCGCGTATAGACCGATGTGTGTGCTAGACACGACAGGAAAACTTCTGGAGAAAATGTTAAGACCGAGACTCACCGCTGCAGTACAAGCAGCTGGAGACTTATCAGAAAGGCAATATGGCTTCAGAAAAGGCCGCTCAACGATCGGAGCTATTGAGGAAGTAATAAAGGCTACCCAAACCGCCCAACAGGGAAACCACTACTCAAGACAGATCGTATTGCTAGCAACTCTGGATGTCAAAAACGCCTTTAACTCAGCTAAGTGGAGTGATATGCTGAATGCTCTTGAAAATACTTTCAAAATTCCAGTTTATCTCTTAAGAATGGTGAAGAACTATCTTCGGGATCGCGAGATGATCTATGAGACCACAGAAGGCCCACGAAGGAAGCAAATCACATCCGGAGCAGCGCAGGGTTCAATCCTCGGACCCGATCTCTGGAACATCTCCTACGATGGAATCCTTCGCATGGAAATGCCGGAAGATACTTTCCTGGTAGGGTATGCAGATGATATTGCCGCGGTAATAACGGCAAAAGACACCGAAAACGCGCAAAGGACGCTGAGCCAGGTCATGAGACGAGTAAATTTCTGGATGAAAGAACATTGTCTGAGCCTGGCTACCGAAAAAAACGAGATTGTTCTTCTGACACAGAAGAGGATCCCAACTTTAATCGACTTTCAAATCGGCTCTGAAGTCATAAAAAGCAAGGAGGCAGTCAAGTATCTGGGAATAACATTAAATACGAAACTCACTTTCTGGCAACACATAAAGTCAGCAACAGAAAAAGCGTCAAAAGTTACAACGTCACTGAGTAGACTAATGGCGAATGTAGGAGGTCCAACGGCTAGCAAGCGTAGGCTTCTGATGTCAATCACGCATGCCATTCTTCCCTATGGATGCGAGATTTGGGCAGATGCACTCCGGCAGGAGAAATATCGAAAGCAGATGGCAGCTGTACAGAAGCGAGGAGCTCTACGAGTAGCAAGTTTTTACCGAACGGTGTCAGAACCAGCCGTCCTTTTAGTCGCAGGAGTGACTCCCATCGATCTCCTAGCGGCTGAAAGGAAGTACGTACACGACAAAAAGACGGAAATTAGAACGGAAGCGGCATCTAAGGAAGCAAAAGAGCTTACAAATCAGAAGTGGCAAGAACGCTGGAACTCGGAAACTAGAGGAAGATGGACGGCAAGGCTGATCAGGAACGTGGCTGAGTGGAATGACCGGAAACACGGGGAAGTTAATTACTATATCACCCAGCTACTCACCGGACACGGTTATTTCAACGCCTTCCTCCATAAGATCGGCAAAAAGGAAAGTCCAGCTTGCCAGTACGGGGATTCTGCAGAAGATGACGTAAATCATACCTTCTTTTCCTGTAGTAGATGGAATTCCTCCCGCCTAAACTTGCAAAACAACGTGGGTGTTATCACTCCAGACAACGTAGTAGAGAAAATGCTAGAAAGCAAACAAAACTGGCAAAATATCGGCAGATACATAGAACACATTCTCAGAAGTAAAAAAAGAGAAGAAGAAAATGAGCGGGAAACAGTTGAGCCCGTAAGTTGATCCTGAAAGGGAAACATGACAATCCCCCTGAAGTAATGCAAAAAGCGGTCCCGGGGGGGTAGGTCAGACGCCAATAAGGGTAAGAGGAGTTTTAGTCGGTTTGGACGAGTCCGACACACGGGGATGGTCAATGGGTCAACGCCAAAAAGGCCTCCTTATGGTGCATCAAGCATTTCTCCCGCTTCCCTTAAAGGAAAAAAAAAAAATTATTATTATTATCATTATTATTATTATTATTATTATTATTATCGATTTTTAGCGTTCTCACTATCTCTACAATATGTAGGATAAAATTCACCTGCCAAAGGCTAGGCTCGGACGAACGTGCGGGTCATAATGACCAAGCACGACGCTGTAAGTAATTATTATTAAAGAGCGAGAAATTCCCTTACTATACGGCAGCTGTCAAGGATAACAGATTTTTGCATTTCGTAGACAATTTTTTTCGGAACTCCAAGTTTTTCCAAAGCTGATGTTGTTGATTTTGGGACCAGTCCAGTTGTTGATATTATAACTGGTACAGTTATGGCAGTTTTCGCTCTCCAGAGCTCCTTAAGTTCCAAACATAGGTTTGTATACTTTTGGATCTTAGTAGTATATGTGGAGTCCATATTATTATTGTTAACAACAGCAAAATCTATGAGTATTATATCTTTTCTAGATTTGTTGTATATTACAATGTCGGGCCTGTTAAACGCTATGTTTGTGTCTATTATTATTATTATTAGTTGGTGGATGAGATATTCCTCTTCCTTCGGCTTTTTTGGTCACTGGAAATGGCAATGAAACAAAGTTACATTGATTTGTTCCCAACGTTTCGACAGGGATTGCTGTCCTCTTCAGGGGATCTTTATTAAAAACAGTATAAAATAATAAATTAAAGGTAACATGTATGCACAGAAAATATATTAGAACAATTTCAGTGGTGAATAACTTACGTTAAAATTAAGATTAACATTAATATTTTGTAATAAACAAAAAACAAAAAGATGAATATAAATTAGTATTTATAAATAAATAGACAATTAAAAGAAAGAAAAAAGCACTTCTGTTGCTGAAGTATTGTCGTTATTTGGCGTTTTTGGAGGAAGCAAGAGAGGAGTATACGGCGGATATATTTTGAGTGTCCTGTTTCCTATTCATCGTGTTAGCGGTGTTCAAGATATGAAGGGTTTCCAGAGTGTAGCGTTTTGAAGTGTGGCTTTCTCTTCGAAGAACTTTCACGCCATCGAAATCTGGTTTATGGCCTTTCTCAATGCTGTGTGTAGCCAGTGCTGTTTTTTCGGAGTTGTCGCGGTTTAAATCGGATTTATGATTTGCCATTCTTTGTCTCAAGAATTGTTTTGTAGTTCCTACATAACAAAGTTCACACGTCTCAACTTTGTTTCCTAGACAATTGATTTTATAAATCACATCGGTACATTTTTCTTTATCTGTTTTAACTTTTAAATGGGTAAAGAGTGGTGCGAGGGTGTTGTGTGATTTATATGCCATTTGAATGTCTTTTGTTTTTTTGGAGATAATTTCCTTGAAGTTTTCGGCAAGTTTGGGAACATAAACCATACTCTTGTAGATACCCTTGCTAGCAGTATCTTCTGTATTTTTAGAGGTTTTATGTTTTTGTCGAAAAATTAAACTCCGAATGAGTTGTTCCGGATAGTCATTTTCCTTGAGAATTTTGGTGACGATTTTCTCATTTTCGGGATGAAATTGCTTGTCACTCAAAGTGAAGACTTTGTGTACCAAATTCGAAGCTGCATTAATAATGATGTGTTTGGCCTGATTAGACCGAAAATTAACGAGTCTTCCTGATGCTGTTGGTTTTTGGTGCCAGTTTATTAGGAGTCCGCTGTTTTGTCGGTGAATTTTGACGTCTAAAAATGCTATGGCGTTGCATTCGCTATGCAGCTTCGAATTTGGTACACAAAGTCTTCACTTTGAGTGACAAGCAATTTCATCCCGAAAATGAGAAAATCGTCACCAAAATTCTCAAGGAAAATGGCTATCCGGAACAACTCATTCGGAGTTTAATTTTTCGACAAAAACATAAAACCTCTAAAAATACAGAAGATACTGCTAGCAAGGGTATCTACAAGAGTATGGTTTATGTTCCCAAACTTGCCGAAAACTTCAAGGAAATTATCTCCAAAAAAACAAAAGACATTCAAATGGCATATACATCACACAACACCCTCGCACCACTCTTTAGCCATTTAAAAGTTAAAACAGATAAAGAAAAATTTACCGATGTGATTTATAAAATCAATTGTCTAGGAAACAAAGATGAGACGTGTGAACTTTGTTATGTAGGAACTACAAAACAATTCTTGAGACAAAGAATGGCAAATCATAAATCCGATTTAAACCGCGACAACTCCGAAAAAACAGCACTGGCTACACACAGCATTGAGAAAGGCCATAAACCAGATTTCGATGGCGTGAAAGTTCTTCGAAGAGAAAGCCACACTTCAAAACGCTACACTCTGGAAACCCTTCATATCTTGAACACCGCTAACACGATGAATAGGAAACAGGACACTCAAAATATATCCGCCGTATACTCCTCTCTTGCTTCCTCCAAAAACGCCAAATAACGACAATACTTCAGCAACAGAAGTGCTTTTTTCTTTCTTTTAATTGTCTATTTATTTATAAATACTAATTTATATTCATCTTTTTGTTTTTTGTTTATTACAAAATATTAATGTTAATCTTAATTTTAACGTAAGTTATTAACCACTGAAATTGTTCTAATATATTTTCTGTGCATACATGTTACCTTTAATTTATTATTTTATACTGTTTTTAATAAAGATCCCCTGAAGAGGACAGCAATCCCTGTCGAAACGTTGGGAACAAATCAATGTAACTTTGTTTCATTGCCATTTCCAGTGACCAAAAAAGCCGAAGGAAGAGGAATATCTCATCCACCAACTAATAATAATATCCAATTTGGTCAAAACAATCAATCATAATATTATTATTATTATTATTATTATTATTATTATTATTATTATTATTATTATTATTATTATTATTGAGTTTATCTCTATACTTCTCAACCTCTATGAGGTTGGAAATTACCTATCCCGGGCTATGCCAAGGGATTTAGCTCTGTTGGGGCATAGACCATGTTCTAGCCCATTCTGTAGGAAACGTCGTACGATATTGCATGTATTTAAAATAACAGATTTTTGCATTGTCTGTATTGCACTTTCAAGATTGTGTTGCTTTAGATGTTTAATAAGGCTCGTTGGAATCAATCCTGTCGCTGACACTATTATTGGCGTTATTGTTACTCGCTCTGCTTGATACATCATCCTTAGCTCTGCTGCAAGTTCGGTGTATTTCTCCACTTTTGTGCCGTATGTTGTTAGCATGTTGTTGTTTAGTGGGATAGCTATGTCAAATAGATGGATTACGTTCGCGGTCTTATCAAACAAAACTATATCAGGCTTGTTCGCTCTTATTGTACGATCAGTAATGATTGATCTATCCCAATATAGTTTAGCGGTGTTATTTTCCAGTACAGGTGGTGCTTCATACTTATAATACGGAACTTTGTGCGAAATCAGTTTGTGGTTGTTTGCTAGCATTTGATGTATGATTTTAGCAACCTGATTATGTCTCACGGTGTAGTCAACTCCTGCCAAAATGGAACATCCTCCGATAATGTGGTCTATTGTCTCTGCATGGCTGTTGCACCGACGGCATGTATCGCTGGGAAGGTTTTCCTTTAAGATATATTTCCGATAATTCCGTGTTGCTATTACCTTGTCTTGGATAGCAATCATGAATCCTTCAGTTTCTCCGAAAAGTTGACCTTGTTTCAGCCAGAGATTAGAGTTAATAAGGTCAATGTGATTTTGATACATCCGACCTGGATGCACTCCATGCAGCGTTTTAGCTTTCCAGGTTGCTATCCGTTCCTCTTTCGTGAGTACATTATTCGGAATTTGGAAGTCTTCTTCTCTTAGATTTAAGAGATTTTATTTATTTATTATTATTATTATTATTATTATTATTATTATTATTATTATTATTATTATTATTATTATTATTATTATTATTATTATTATTATTATTATTATTATTAGTTTCTCGTTTTTACGGTTATATACATTATATTTTCAGGACCTAAGTCTAACAAAAATATAACGATTCTAATTTAAAAATTTGCGAACAATATGACATGTGTCTAGTATTATCGATTTTTGTACTTTTCCAATGAACTTTTCATTGATTTTAAGTTCTTGCAGATTCTTTTTGAGGTTCTTATCTACAATCCCTGTTGCACTGATTATGAGTGGTATAATCTTAACGCTTCGTAGGTTCCATTGGCTTTTTATATCCATCGCTAGATCTTCGTACCTCCTTCTTTTCTCATCATAGGTCTTCTTTATGTTGTAGTTATTAGGGACGGCAAAGTCGATGAGTACGGCTGTGTTGTGTTTCTTGTCTATTACCGTTATATCGGGTCGATTATGTTCAACGCGGTTGGTGGTGCGGAGCGTTCGATCATAGAGTATTTTGGTCGTATCGTTTTCTAGAACGGCTTCTGGTTCATAGCGGTAGTAAGGCTGGGGTTCGTGTACGAACCCAAAGTTCTGACACAATCTTTGATGAAACAATTTAGCAACGTTGTTATGTCTTCTGAGATAGTCGGTTTGTACCATACTTGTACATCCAGAGATGATATGCTCAATTGTCTCATTAGGCTTGCCGCATCGACGACAGATATCCTCAACTGTATTGTCCCTCATTATATATCTCATATAATTTCGAGTAGCAATCACTCCATCCTGAATTGCAATTATAAAACCTTCGGTTTCGGAAAACAGCTCTCCTGCCTGGAGCCATAAGTTTGACGTTTCTGTGTCAATATTTTCGCTCCTTAGTGCATAATAGTGTTTTCCGTGTAAAGGCTTCGCAGCCCATGCAAGTCTTCGGTCATCTATATTGGGTGTTTGCATGTGAAGGTGGTTCTTTAGGTTCAGTGGTGTTAAGTTGTCATCGGCTTCAATAGTTGCTTTGACTAGGTTTGAGCTTAAGCTTTTCTCGGTGAAGTATTGTCTGAGTGACATTATTTGTTTAGTATGCATGCTTTGGAGATCTATGACCCCTCTTCCTCCCTCTCTTCGCGGGAGCGTCATCCTCTCTACGCATGATCTTGGATGGTGGAGGTTGTATTGGGTCAGGATGGTACGGACTTTTCTTTGTAGGTCTGCGAGATCTGTTGTGGACCATTTGATCACACCGAAGCTATAAGTCAGTACAGGTATGGCGTAGGTGTTGATTGCCTTGATGAGGTTTTTCCCGTTTAGTTGTGATTTTCCAATTTTATGTAAGCGTCCTTTAAACTCGCTAGTGAGATCTTTCTTTATTTTCGTTGAGTCCATTCTGTTGCTTTGAGCTGCTCCTAAATAGGTGTATATTTCATTTTCTTGCATCTCTCTTATTCCATAGATTTCATCTTGGGCTGACGGTGATATTTTTCCTCTTACAATACTCAGAGTTTTGCATTTACTCAATCCAAATTCCATTTTTATATCTCTGCTAAACATGCTTACTATTTCGAGGAGATAGTTTAAATGAGCCTTTGTTGATGCGTAGGTCTTAAGGTCGTCCATATACAGGAGGTGGTTTATTTTAAACTCGGAATTATTCGATTTGATTTTAAAGCCATATTTGCTCGAATTGAGCAAGTTGCTGAGCGGGTTAATGGCGATGCAAAACCATAGGGCACTAAAGCAGTCTCCCTGAAATATGCCCGATTTAATGGGGATTTCGTTAGTTTTTAGTGATGTGCCGTCCTTAAACATCTCTATACATGTTTTCCATTTGCTCATGCTATGTGCAAGGAACGAAATAACTCTTGGGTGGATGTGGTATATTTTAAGGACATCGATAAGCCAGGTATGCGGTATACTATCAAAAGCCTTCTTGTAGTCAATATAGCTAACATACAAGTTTCTTTGGGTTTTTGTAGATTGCTCGATGATAACTTGGTCGACAGTAAGTTGTTCTTTGCATCCCCGAGCCCCTCTGATGCATCCTTTCTGTTCCTCGCATAACACTTTGTGCGTACTTAAGTGGTCGTAAACCATTCTATTCACACATGCTGTCATTATTTTGTATAGAGTTGAGAGACAGGTGATGGGCCTACCATTTGCAGGGTTTCGATTGAAGCCATTGCTTTTTGGAAGGAGGTATGTAGTTCCTTTTACCAAGAAGTCTGGGAAATCTGTAGGTGTTTTCAAGGCTTGGTTAAGGAGGTCCAGCAGTTTTGGATGTGTGGTTTCAAAACGTTTGTACCAAAAATTCTGTATTCTGTCAGTTCCTGGTGCTTTCCAGTTTTGGGCTTTTGCAAGAGTTTCTTTAAGGGTGTTCATTGAAATGGTGTTAGTTATCATCTCTGGCATTCCACGAAATCTTTCTTTTTCTTCTCTGATCCAGCTAGTATTTGGGTCATGCTGTTTCGGGGTTGCCCAGATGTCTGACCAGAAGCGTTCGACATCGCTAATGTTAGGTATCTCGTTGTCGATGTTTATGTTGTGACTTCTCAGGTTCCTGTAGAATACTTTCTCTTTGGTATTAAAGGCTTTGTTGTTCTGGCGTCTAGCTAGAGAGTTCTTAATTTTCCTTTGCTTTGAGATCTGTACAGATAGTTTTTGAGTCAGGGTGTCCAGTACGAGGGTTGCATTGCTTTGATTCGACTCATACCTGGAGTGGTTACAATGTTGTAGGCATATTGCTTTAACTCTGTTTTGCAATCTCCTCGCACGGTTCCCTGCCAGAAAGGCTTTGATTCTCTCAATCGAACTTCGTAGATAAGCTATCTTACTTTTGATTCTTTCCAGTACTGCGTTGTGGGGAGATTTTCGTCTCCTTACATTAGTTTTTGGTGTAAGTTTCTTGCCACACATTCTTGCTACGGTAGCAGCAGCACAGTACATCATGGTGTGGTAGCTGTGTAGATCTGATATTTCCTCCAAAGCAAGGGGAAGTACTAAGTTGTTCATGATACTGATGATCTGACTGATTCGTTTCGAGGTGTTAATTTTGGGTATGTTTGGACGATTTAGGGGGTCTGTTCCGATGAAAAGCGCTTGTTGTTGCCCAAACACGAAGCGAATTTCTTGCTCAAGTTGAGAGTTTGGGGTTATATGTTCCTCTCTTTGGGCCTCAGGAATGTTCGTGATCTCAGTGTCAGCGCTGTTATCTTCGGCCACATCTGTGTCGTCAGAGTTATTATGTTGGTTGTTCGGTCCTATTTGGTTCTCGACTTCAGCTTTTATTGCACTTCGTCTCATTTCAGGTACAAGGTTATTTCGATGGATTGCGCGTACTTGGTCAGATAGTCGCTGTTCAGTAACGTTAAATTCTGGACATTGAGCGATAAACAGGGTTCGTAGCCTAGATCTGTATACTGTCATATTTGTTTCGCAGTTGGTGACTAGATAATAGATACGCAGTAAGCTTTCGTTTACATTTGTGGTCCATTTTCTGCGTTGTCGGTTAGTCCCTTGCGTGATAGCTGCACTAGATTGTGCCTGCTGATCACTTGAGTGCTGGGTAGTAGTACTATTGTTGATGTTCTGTGTGTTCTGTAGCTGACTTCTCGCACTTGGCCCAGGTACCAAGCCTTGTGCGCGGGAGTTAGGATGCGGTCCCGACGCGGTGGGGATATCCGATGACCCCAGGTTATTTTCATAATTTGTATCGTACATCATAGAATTTTTCCATTTTATACCTTCTGGCAGGTTCGAAATTGAGGCCGCTTCTAGCATGAAGTTCAGACGCCTACCTGCATGCTATCTGGCTACCAGCGTAGGATGTAGGATTTTGGTTTTTAGGTAATTGGTTGTACTGTAATTCTCTACTTCGACCAGTTTGACATGGGTGGCCCTGGGTCAACATAGCTCTAAGTTTCTATGAATTAAGTACTTAAGCCCCCCCGCCTCGTCAAGGCTTACCCTTATAATTATTATTATTATTATTATTATTATTATTATTATTATTATTATTATTATTATTATTATTATTATTATTATTATTATTATTATTATTATTATTATTATTATTATTATTATTATTATTATTATTATTATTATTATTATTATTATTATTATTATTATTATTATTATTATTATTATTATTATTATTATTATTATTATTATTATTATTATTATATTATTATTATTATTATTATTATTATTATTATTATTATTATTATTATTATTATTATTATTATTATTATTATTATTATTATTATTATTATTATTATTATTATTATTATTATTATTATTATTATTATTATTATTATTATTATTATTATTATTATTATTATTATTATTATTATTATTATTATTATTATTATTATTATTATTATTATTATTATTATTATTATTATTATTATTATTATTATTATTATTATTATTATTATTATTATTATTATTATTATTATTATTATTATTATTATTATTATTATTATTATTATTATTATTATTATTATTATTATTATTATTATTATTATTATTATTATTATTATTATTATTATTATTATTATTATTATTATTATTATTATTATTATTATTATTATTATTATTATTATTATTATTATTATTATTATTATTATTATTATTATTATTATTATTATTATTATTATTATTATTATTATTATTATTATTATTATTATTATTATTATTATTATTATTATTATTATTATTATTATTATTATTATTATTATTATTATTATTATTATTATTATTATTATTATTATTATTATTATTATTATTATTATTATTATTATTATTATTATTATTATTATTATTATTATTATTATTATTAATAATAATAATATAATATTATTATTATTATTATTATTATTATTATTATTATTATTATTATTATTATTATTATTATTATTATTATTATTATTATTATTATTATTATTATTATTATTATTATTATTATTATCCCTCGGGGGTTTTGTTGTTTTTCCCCTAGAGGGCGCGTCCTCAGGTGGCGGATAGAGGAACGCGCAGTATTAATGCTATTAATGCTGTGTAGGTGGGAATACCACCCGTGGACCAAAAAAAAACAACTATGTGAAGGAACACAGAAAAAGAAACCAAGTATGGATAGAAAAGAGAAAAGGAGTAATTTTACGGTGCAGGGAGTCGGATCCCCAGTACCGGCGTCTGTCGGGGGTGAGCACGCGGGCCCCGAGACGTCGTCATCCAGCGACCGCAACATAAATTTAATAGATCTTGTTACCCCGGGAGTGGAACGCTTGGCTCCCGTGGAAGAAAAAGCTACAAGTGAAAAAAGCAGAAATCCCTTCCAAAGGGCCGCCAGGTTGAATAGGACGCCGCCGCCGTCAGTAGGTGGAACACCACACCACCCGCCTAAAAAACCTCCAGCGGCTAGAAATGTCTTCCAGGCAGAAGGAGAAAAGGAGAGTAGTAGCAAGGATGATGCCGAAACCAGTGTATTCTGCAGAGAATTACAAAAATGTATGAAAGTACTGAGTTCGATGAAGGCAGCCTGTGGCAAACAGAAGAACATCAGTATGGACATAAAACTTGGTATAACGGCACTTGAAGAATCACTGGACAAACTCAAGTGGGAGGAAAAGGCCAGAATGGAAAGAGAGAGAGCAAAACCCTCAACTCCAGCAAGACCCACGGAGAACGATACGCTCAGCGGAGTAGACAAGGCGACACAGACGGATGGAAGTGCACCAGACCAGATAAAGGTAAAGGTGATAAACCCGGGAAACAAAACGGGTTCGTCAAAAAGACCACCGTCAAGCCCACTTCATACAGGCTCCGAAAAAAGAACGAGGAAGTCCCCACAAAAGCGGGAGGTGCAAAACGGGCAACAAAGAACACCAGCCGCTGAAAAACAGGAGAAACAAACCTTTGCTCAAGCTCTCAAGAAGGGAAATAATCCCAAGGCTATCGAGGCAGTCCAAAGTGGACAGAAGGACAGAGCCCGAGAAAAGCCCAAAAAAGCAGCCAAGGAGAACAGAAAGAAGCCAAAGAAAAAGAACCAACGAAGGACAAGACCAGAAGCCATCCTGATTAAGCCGATGGGAACCGAAAATTTTTCCGGGATCCTGAGGGAAATCAGAAGTAAGGCGAACCCAGATGACACCGAAACTATCGTCAAAAACGTTCGGCAAACCAAATCTGGAGATGTTCTTTTAGAGCTCGGTTCCAAAACAAAGGACAAAAAGGCGTTCGGTGAGTCCCTAAAAGCTATTTTAGGGGAAAAGGCAACGGTCCGAAACCTCGAACCGAAAATCGCGATCGAAGTAAGAGATCTGGACGAGCTGACCACCGTGGAAGAAGTAGAACAAGCTATAAAAAAGAAAGTCGCCGACCTCATCACTGATATCCAGGTATCAATCACGGGGAAAAATAGAAGGTCTCTCAAAATGGCCATAGTCCAAGTAAACGCCCGAGCAGCCCAGGAGATGCTGAGGATTCCCTCAATAAAAGTAGGATGGGTTCAATGCCGAATTAGACGAAGAACAGAAGTCCAGCGTTGCTTCAAATGCTTCGGGTATGGCCACATACAATCGTCCTGCACCAGCGTGGATAGAAAGGGTCAAGGCCTATGCATCAACTGCGGAGAGGTAGGCCATAAAAAGAAGGAGTGTACAAACCCCCCGAAATGTTGCCTATGCGTGGAATTGGAAACAACACCACCCCTGAACCACGTGCCAGGCACAGGAAACTGCCAAGTGTTTAGAAAAGCACTGGAACAGGCGAAAAAGGCCTCCTCAAAATGACCATAATTCTCCAGGCGAATGTCCACAGGAGCCTTACAGCGGATAACCTCCTGACAAAACTTATCACGGAATTGCGAGCAGAAATCGTCATCGTAAGCGAGCAGTACTGTGATAAGAATGGACCTAATTGGATATCGGATCTGCTTAAAACTGCTGCTATTTGGATCCCCGATACAAGGAAACTCCTCATCGAAAGAAAAGGGTCAGAAAGAGGTTTTGTATGGGTGAAAAGTGGATATCTTACAATAATAAGTATCTACTTCAGCCCAACCGACAGAGTAGAAGAGTTTCGCAAAAAACTGGAAGATCTAGAGGACTTTCTAAATGAAACCGATGGGGAAGTCTTAGTCGCCGGAGACTTCAATGCCAGAGGACAAGAATGGGGTATGCCAACTACGGACTCCCGAGGAAGGCAAATACTCGAGATGGCAGCGCGACGTGGCTTGAACGTAGTGAACGTAGGAAATACCCCCACTTTCAGGAGACCTGGCTGTTTAGGCACAATCCCAGACGTGACCTTTGCGACGGAATCCACATCCGCAAAGATTAAAAACTGGAGAGTCATCGAAGACTACACTGGCAGTGACCATCAGTATATCGTCTTCGATCTAGAACGGAACCAGCGAGCCTTCAATCGAAACCAAGCCCAAGCTGCAAGATGGAACATAAACAAGCTGAACGAAGCTATCTTCACTTCCGTTATAGAAGAGGGAAAAGCGGCTGTTCTGCAAGTTAGGGGATCTGCGGAAGAAAAAGCGGAAGCCACGATGAAACTAATTCGGCTAGCATGCGACGCCTCAATGCCCAGGAAAAGAGGCCCAAACAGAAACAGAGATTCCGTATACTGGTGGACAGATGAGATAGCCGAGCTTCGAAGAAGATGTCTGCAACTTAGACGCAAAGTCACCAGGGGACGGAGGAGACACGCTGCCCCAATAGAGGATGACCTCGCGGAGTTCAGAACCAAGAGATCCGAGCTCAAGAAGGCCATCAATTCGAGCAAAAAACAGAAATGGGAAGATCTCCGCCAAGACATCAACAGCGACCCCTGGGGACTAGGCTATAAGATTGTGATGCGGAAACTTGGAGCTCAGAGGGCCAGCGCTACTTTGGATGAAGAAAAGATGACGCACATAGTGGACACGCTCTTCCCAACTCACCCAGTCCGGCCACCCGACACCATATTGGCCCAACGACAGGATATACCGCCTTTCAGTGAAGAAGAGTTGAGATCAGCCGTGGAAACTGCGAAAAACAAAAGAGCTCCTGGCCCAGACGGGATACCAACGGAAGTGCTGAAAGTGACCGCTCGAGCATGCCCAGAAATTTTGCTCAATATGTTCAACAGCTGCTTGGAGGAAGGGGTCTTTCTCAAGAGCTGGAAGACGCAACGTTTGGTGCTTATCAGCAAAGGAAAAGGAGATCCAGACTCACCAGCTGCATACAGACCTCTGTGTATGCTTGACACTGCAGGGAAGCTTTTGGAGAGGATGCTAAGACCACGAATTGCCGCTGCAGTACAGACGGCGGGAGACCTATCCGAAAGACAGCACGGCTTCAGGAAAGGCCACTCTACGATCGGAGCCATAGAAGAGGTAGTGAAGGCCACCCAAATCACCCAACAGGGAAATCACCACTCGAGGCAGATTGTAGTGCTGGCAACTCTAGATGTCAGAAACGCCTTCAACTCAGCCAGATGGAGTGACATGCTGAACGCGCTGCAGATTACTTTCAGCATCCCAGCCTACCTCCTGCGGATTGTGAAGGATTATCTAAGGGACCGGGAGCTGATCTACGAGACCACGGAAGGCACTCGAAGAAAACAAATCACCTCCGGAGCAGCACAAGGATCAATCCTGGGACCCGACCTGTGGAACGTCTCATATGATGGCATACTTCGCATGGACATGCCGGAAAACACCTTCCTGGTAGGGTACGCAGATGACATTGCCGCGGTTATAACGGCAAGAAATACCGAAAGTGCGCAGTGGAAGCTGAACCAGGTCATGCGACGTGTGCAATCCTGGATGGATGAACACGGTCTAAGTTTGGCTACAGAAAAAACAGAGATAGTCCTTCTGACGAGGAAGAGGATTTCCACACAAATCGACTTCCAAATTGGGTCCGAAGTTATAAGAAGCAGTTCGGCGGTGAAGTATTTGGGATTGAGACTCGACACAAAGCTTACCTACTGGCAACAAATAAAGGCAGCAACGGAAAGAGCCTCAAAAACAACTACATCACTGAGCAGACTGATGGCGAACGTGGGGGGACCAACGGCCAGCAAGCGAAGGTTATTAATGGCAACAACTCATTCCATCCTTCTGTACGGTAGTGAAATCTGGGCGGATGCACTTAAGCAGGAGAAGTACCGGAGACAGATGGCGGCAGTCCAAAGATGCGGAGCTCTACGTGTGGCCAGCTCTTACCGAACGGTGTCGGAACCAGCCGTCCTTGTAGTCGCTGGAGTGACTCCTATCGACCTCCTAGCGACGGAAAGGAAGTACGTCTATGACAAAAAGGCGGAAATCGGAGTGGATGCGGCATCAGAGGAGGCGAAGCAGCTGACTAAACAGAAGTGGCAAGAGCGTTGGAGCTCGGAAAGCAGAGGACGATGGACGGCGAGGCTGATCAGGAACGTGGCTGAGTGGAAGGACCGGAAACACGGTGAGGTTAACTATTACATCACCCAGTTACTCACCGGACACGGATACTTCAACGCCTTTCTCCACAGGATCGGCAAAACGAGCAGTCCAGCCTGCCAGTACGGTGACTCTCAAGAAGATGACGTGCAACATACCTTCTTTGCCTGCAGCAGATGGGAGTCCGAAAGAGAAGAACTGGAGGGAAACATCGGCATCATCACTCCAGACAACATTGTCGAAAAGATGTTAGCCAGCGAACAGAACTGGAACAGGATCTGTATGTACGCCAGCCACCTTCTCAGAAGGAAAAAAAGAGAGGAAGAGCACTTCCGCGAAACAGCGTGAGCCTACAAAGGGTAGCACAACAGGACCCCCTTTGAAGAACATATTCTCAGAAGAAAAAAAAAAAAAAAAAAAAAAAAAAAAAAAGAGAAGAAGAAAATGACCGGGAAACAGTTGAGCCCGTTATATAACGAGAAATCCCGTGAGGGAAATATGACAACCCCCCTGAAGTAATGCAAAGAGCGGTCCCGGGGGGGTGGGTCAGAAGCCAAAAAGGGTTATGGAGGAGTTTTAGTCGGTTTGGACGAGTCCGACACACGGGGATGGTCAATGGGTCAACGCCAAAAAGGCCTCCTTATGGTGCATCAAGCATTTCTCCCGCTTCCCTTAAAGGAAAAAAAAAAAAAAAAAAAAAAAAAAAAAAATTATTATTATTATTATTATTATTATTATTATTATTATTATTATTATTATTATTATTATTATTATTATTATTATTATTATTATTATTATTATTATTATTATTATTATTATTATTATTATTATTATTATTATTATTATTATTATTATTATTATTATTATTATTATTATTATTATTATTATTATTATTATTATTATTATTATTATTATTATTATTATTATTATTATTATTATTATTATTATTATTATTATTATTATTATTATTATTATTATTATTATTATTATTATTATTATTATTATTATTATTATTATTATTATTATTATTATTATTATTATTATTATTATTATTATTATTATTATTATTATTATTATTAGTTCCTTCGCAGCCAGGTCTCCTGAAAGTGCACGAGTCTCCTACATTGGCTACGATTAAGCCACGTCGTGCCGCCATTTCGAGTATTTGCTTTCCTCGTGAATCTGTGGTTCGCATTCCCCACTCCTGGGCTCTGGCATTAAAATCTCCTGCTACCAGGATCTCGCCCTCAATATTTGCCATAAAGTCCTCCAGGTCTTCCAATTTTTTTCTAAACTCATCGATTCGATCGTTTGGACTAAGATAAGTGCTTATTATAGTGAGCCCTTCGCATTTAACCCACACAAAACCTTGTTCTGCTCCATGACTTTTGATGGGGACTTTCTTCATGTCTGGGATCCATATAGCAGCAGTTCCTAACAAGTCGGCAATCCAGTTGGGTCCTTCTTTGTCCTTGTATTGTTCACTGATGATAAATACATCAGCTTGTAGGTCTCCTTTGATTTTGGCCAGTAGATTATCGGCTGTTTGACTTCTGTGGAGGTTTCCTTGTAGTATTCTGGTCATTGTGATATACTCTTCTTCGCTTTTTCAAGTGCTTCTCGAAACACTTGACATTTACCGGATCCGGGCACATGGTCCAGAGCTGCTTGTGAGGATTTTAGGTCCGCACAGATGCAACACTTTGGTGGATTTTGACACTCGCTTTTCCTATGGCCATTTTCGCCGCAGTTGAAGCATAGTCCTTGTCCTTTCCTATCTACACCATTACATGTTGCCTGAAAGTGTCCGTATCCAAAGCATTTGAAGCATCGTTTGACTTCTGCCCTTCGTCGGATTCGGCATTGGATCCATCCAATTTTTATCCGAGCGGACTTAAGGAGCTCTCTAGCTGAGCTTGCACTCATTTGGAGTATAGCCATCTTCAGTGAACTTTTGTTCTTTCCTGTGATCGTGACCTGAAACTCAGTTGTGAGGTCAGAAACTTTTTCCTTTACTGCTTTTTTAACTTCTTCAGCTGTTGCTAGTTCATCCAAGTCTCTGATTTCGAGCGTTATTTTTTGTTCCAGGTTACGCACCGTAGCCCTGTTTCCTAGAATCTCTTTTAGAGACTTTCCAAAGGCTTCTTTGTTTTTCGTCTTTGAACCAAGCTCAAGGAGTACATGTCCAGTCTTTGTTTGGCGTACTGTCTTAACCACAGTTTCTGTTTCATCTGGGTTTACCTTTTCCCTGATTTCCCTTAAAATATCGACGTACTTATCATTTCCGTTCGGTTTTATGATTATCGCTTCTGGCTGAGGTTTTTTATACCTCTTCTTTTTTTTCTTCACTTTTGATCTTGTTTTAGAGCATCCTTGTGGTCTTTCCTCTGTTTTTTCTGAATTATTTTTCAAAACCTGAGAGTAGCTCAGCTGCGTAGCGTTTCCTGTAGGCGTAAGATCAGGGTTCTTTGTCGCTTTCCTTTTCTTTTTGTCGGAAACTTTTGCTAGCGGACTCGATGGTGGTCTCTTAGCTGAAGTTGAGGTTTTTTCCACTGATACCGTAATATTCGCAGATGTAGCTGTAATCCTCGGTTCTGCCGTTATATTCGGTTGCTGCGTAAAGAGGCCTCGTTTCTCGTTTTCTCTGTTTTCGTTCCATTTCATTTTGTCAAACGATTCTTCGAGGGTTGCAATACCATTTTTAATGTCGAGGCTGATATTTTTTTGCTTTAGACATGCTTGCTTCATTGTTTTTATGACATTTATGCATTTTTGTAGCTCTTGCGATAGAATATCATATCTTTTCTCATCTATAGGGAGTTTTCCTAATGATGGGAGGTTTCCTTCGACATCACTTTTGTTTGGTGGTGCACTATTTCCCTCTTGCGCTATATCATTTTCCCTAGGGGCGCTACTGCTTAAAAATTCAGGGTTTGTCTCCTGAAAAATATCCCGGGCCACTGACGGGTTTTTAGTCGTCGGATGGGACGATCCTACGGGGGTGTTTGCGGTAGACGGTGGTGTCCGCTGCAACCGTGAACCTCTCCTGAAGGGATCTCTACTGGTTTCACTTGTAGCATCTGGTTCCGCGAGAGCCAAGCGTGCCACTCTCGAGGTAACTGGTTTTGAATCTTTTATTTTGCGGTCGTTGGATGACGACGTCCCGGGGCCCGCGTGCTCACCCCTGACAGACGCCGGTACTGGGGATCCGACTCCCTGCACCGTAATATTTCTCCTTGACTCTCTATCCATACTTGGTTTATTGTTCAGTGTTCCTTCACATAGTTGTTTTTGTTGGTCCACGGGTGGTATTTTATTTCCCACCTACCCTGTACTAATAGCAAGTATTAATACTGAGCGTTCCTCTATCCGCCACCTGAGGACGCGCCCTCTAGGGGAAAAACAACAAAACCCCCGCTAAAATTCAAAATTGGAGAGTCATAGAAGACTACACAGGCAGTGACCACCAGTACATCTTCTTTGAACTACAGAGTACACAACGATCTCCCTATCGGAACCAGGTGTATACCCCTAGATGGAATGTGAATAGACTCAACGAAGAGCTTTTCACCTCTGTGATCGAAGAAGAAAAAGCAGCTGTTTTAGGAGTAGAAGGATCTGCGGAAATAAAGGCTGAAGCCACCATTCAACTCATCCGACTCGCATGTGATGTCTCGATGCCCCGAAAGACCAACCGAAATAGGAACAGGGACCCTGTCTACTGGTGGACAGAAGAGATAGCCGAGCTCCGAAAAAGATGCCTGCAACTTAGACGTAAAGTCACTAGGGGAAGAAGAAGACATACCACGCAAACCGAAGGAGATCTAGCGGAGTTCCGAAGCAAAAAATCCGAGCTCAAAAAGGCCATAAATCTGAGCAAAAAACAGAAATGGGAGGATCTTCGCCGCGAAGTCAACAGCGACCCCTGGGGACTAGGTTACAAGATTGTCATGAGGAAACTTGGAGCCAAGATGACCACTCCTATGCTAAACGATGAAAAGATGAAGCACATAGTGGACACGCTCTTCCCAACTCACCCTGTCCGGCCCCCCGACACCATACTGGCCCAACGACAGGAAATACTGCCTTTTAGTGAAGAAGAGTTGTTTCTAGCTGTGAAATCCCTTCAAAACAAAAGAGCCCCTGGACCTGATGGAATTCCTACGGAAGCACTGAAAGTGACCGCTCGAGTATGCCCTCAGCTCCTGCTAAACATGTACAATAGCTGTCTGGAGGAAGGAGTTTTCCTCAAAAACTGGAAAACACAACGTTTGGTACTAATCAGCAAGGGAAAAGGAGACCCAGATTCCCCATCCGCGTATAGACCGCTGTGTATGCTAGACACGACAGGAAAACTTCTGGAGAAAATGTTAAGACCGAGACTCACCGCTGCAGTGCAAGCAGCTGGAGACTTATCAGAAAGGCAATATGGCTTCAGAAAAGGCCGCTCAACGATCGGAGCTATTGAGGAAGTAATAAAGGCTACCCAAACCGCCCAACAGGGAAACCACTACTCAAGACAGATCGTATTGCTAGCAACTCTGGATGTCAAAAATGCCTTTAACTCAGCTAAGTGGAGTGATATGCTGAATGCTCTTGAAAATACTTTCAAAATTCCAGCTTATCTCTTAAAAATAGTGAAGAACTATCTTCGGGATCGCGAGCTGATCTATGAGACCACAGAAGGCCCACGAAGGAAGCAAATCACATCCGGAGCAGCGCAGGGTTCAATCCTCGGACCTGATCTCTGGAACATCTCCTACGATGGAATCCTTCGCATGGAATTGCCGGAAGATACTTTCTTGGTAGGGTATGCAGATGATATTGCCGCGGTAATAACGGCAAAAGACAGCGAAAACGCGCAACGGAAGCTGAACCAGGTCATGAGACGAGTAAATTTCTGGATGAAAGAACATTGTCTGAGCCTGGCTACCGAAAAAACCGAGATTGTCCTTCTGACACAGAAGAGGATCCCAACTTTAATCGACTTCCAAATCGGCTCTGAAGTCATAAAAAGCAAGGAGGCAGTCAAGTATCTGGGAATAACATTAAATACGAAACTCACTTTCTGGCAACAGATAAAGTCAGCAACAGAAAAGGCTTCAAAAGTTACAACGTCACTGAGTAGACTAATGGCGAATGTAGGAGGTCCAACAGCTAGCAAGCGTAGGCTTCTGATGTCAATCACGCATGCCATTCTTCTCTATGGATGCGAGATTTGGGCAGATGCACTTCGGCAGGAGAAATATCGAAAGCAGATGGCAGCTGTACAGAAGCGAGGAGCTCTACGAGTAGCAAGTTCTTACCGAACGGTGTCGGAACCAGCCGTCCTTTTAATCGCAGGAGTGACTCCCATCGATCTTCTAGCGGCTGAAAGGAAGTACGTACACGACAAAAAGACGGAAATTGGAACGGAAGCGGCATCTAAGGAAGCAAAAGAGCTTACAAATCAGAAGTGGCAAGAACGCTGGAACTCGGAAACTAGAGGAAGATGGACAGCAAGGCTGATCAGGAACGTGGCTGAGTGGAATGACCGGAAACACGGGGAGGTTAATTACTACATCACCCAGCTACTCACCGGACACGGTTATTTCAACGCCTTCCTCCAGAAGATCGGCAAAAAGGAAAGTCCAGCTTGCCAGTACGGGGATTCTGCAGAAGATGACGTAAACCATACCTTCTTTTCCTGTAGTAGATGGAATTCCTCCCGCCTAAACTTGCAAAACAACGTGGGTGTTATCACTCCAGACAACATAGTAGAGAAGATGCTAGAAAGCCAACAAAACTGGCAAAATATCGGCAGATACATAGAACACATTCTCAGAAGTAAAAAAAGAGAAGAAGAAAATGATCGGGAAACAGTTGAGCCCGTAAGTTGATCCTGAAAGGGAAACATGACAACCCCCCTGAAGTAATGCACAAAGCGGTCCCGGGGGGGTAGGTCAGACGCCAATAAGGGTTTTTAGAGGAGTTTTAGTCGGTTTGGACGAGTCCGACACACGGGGATGGTCAATGGGTCAACGCCAAAAAGGCCTCCTTATGGTGCATCAAGCATTTCTCCCACTTCCCTTAAAGGAAAAAAAAAAAAAAAAAAAAAAAAAAAAATTATTATTATTATTATTATTATTATTATTATTATTATTATTATTATTATTATTATTATTATTATTATTATTATTATTATTATTATTATTATTATTATTATTATTATTATTATTATTATTATTATTATTATTATTATTATTATTATTATTATTATTATTATTATTATTATTATTATTATTATTATTATTATTATTATTATTATTATTATTATTATTATTATTATTATTATTATTATTATTATTATTATTATTATTATTATTATTATTATTATTATTATTATTATTATTATTATTATTATTATTATTATTATTATTATTATTATTATTATTATTATTATTATTATTATTATTATTATTATTATTATTATTATTATTATTATTATTATTATTATTATTATTATTATTATTATTATTATTATTATTATTATTATTATTATTATTATTATTATTATTATTATTATTATTATTATTATTATTATTATTATTATTATTATTATTATTATTATTATTATTATTATTATTATTATTATTATTATTATTATTATTATTATTATTATTATTATTATTATTATTATTATTATTATTATTATTATTATTATTATTATTATTATTATTATTATTATTATTATTATTATTATTATTATTATTATTATTATTATTATTATTATTATTATTATTATTATTATTATTATTATTATTATTATTATTATTATTATTATTATTATTATTATTATTATTATTATTATTATAGAGTTTCTAAATTTCTCAACCCCTGTGGTGTTGGAAAATACCTATCCCGGGCTATGCCAAGGGATTAGGCTCTGTTGAATATACTATTGTAAGTTTTTATGAAGATTGTAAGAAGCGACGAACTATACTGCATGTGCTAAGGATGACTGATTTTTGCATTTTTTCCAATTCTTTGAGAAGATTTTCCTTTTCCATCTGTGAGACTAGAGCCTTAGTAATAAGTCCAGTTGCTGAAATCACAATTGGAACAATGCGGACCTTTTCAGCTCGATACGTCGCCTTCATCTCGTTTGCCAGCTCGGTATATTTTCCAATTTTTACGCTATATGTCGATTGTACATTATGGCTCAGAGGTATAGCTATATCATATATGGTGATGTTATTCGCACATTTGTCGAAGACGACTATGTCTGGTCTGTTAGCCCTAATAGTTTGGTCAGTTATTATTGACCTATCCCAGTATAATTTGAATGTGGTACTTTCAAGAACCGGCGGAGGACTGTATTTGTAGTAGGGTTGGTTTTCTACTACCAGGTTGAGGCTTCTAGCTAAACTCAAATGCACGATTTTGGCGACTTGGTTATGTCGTGCTGTGTAGTCGTGGGAAGCCAAACTAGTGCATCCGCCTAATATATGTTCTATTGTTTCCGACGAGGTCTGGCATCGTCTGCATAGATCGTTTTCAACAGGTTCTTTGAGCACATTCCTTCTGTAATTCTTGGTGGCAACAACTTTATCCTGGATTGAGATGAAAAATCCTTCCGTTTCTGGAAACAATAGTCCCTTCGTCAGCCATATGTTTGAGTAGTGCAGATGGGTGCTTTCTTGCTCAAGCTGGTTGCGATGAGGGCCATGTAGGCTTTTGTTTTTCCAGTTCTCGATAAGAGCGGCATTAGCATGTACATTTAATGTAGACTCGTGGGTTTGTGAGCGAAGATTGAGAGGCGTATACTGTTTGTCTGCCAGGCAAATAGTGCGCAGGAGGCTTGATGTTTGTGATTTTTCCTGGAAGTAAGATCTGAGGTTGTTGATTTGCTTATCATGTAAATGCACGACGTCGATAAGTCCTCTGCCTCCTTCGTAGCGTGGTAGGGTAACTCTTTCAACTGCACTTTTAGGATGATGGTATCGGTGCTTTGTCATTTGGGTTCGAATCGTTCTCATGATACTGTTCAGGTCCGTTTCTGACCATTTAACTACCCCAAATGAAAAAGTTAGCGTAGGAATGACCCAGGTGTTAATGGCCTTAAACATATTACCAGCGTTTAGTTTGCATTTAAGAATGAGTATCAATCTTTCAGTGAATTGTTTGGTTAATGCTGTCTTTATAGCTGAATCACAAATTCCTTTAAGTTGGATGAGCCCCAAATATTTGTATGATTCACCATCGGACAAGTTAGATATTGCATTTCTTTCATCGATCTGGTAGCCCAAATCGTCATTTTGAACTTTGCCTTTCTTTAAATGAACGATTTTGCATTTTTCTATCCCAAATTCCATTTTTATGTCATCACTAAATCTCTTAACAGTATTTAGTAGTCTATGAACTTTGTCTTTACCGTTGGCATAAAGTTTCAGATCGTCGACGTAAAGTAAGTGGTTGAGCATTTGGGTGCCTGTTTCGGCTTTGATGTTAAATCCAATATTCACCGATTTAAGCAGTTTACTGAGTGGGTTAAGAGACAAGCAGAACCAAAGAGGGCTAAATGCGTCTCCTTGGAGAATTCCTCTTTTGATGCTCACTCTTGAACCAGTCAGGCTTCCTAAATGTAGTGTTACACACCACTTTACACTTATAACTTTTAAAAGACTTCGTATTTTAGGGTCTATTTTGTATATCTCCAGGATTTCATGCAAATAGGAGTGAGGGACGGAATCGAAAGCTTTTTTATAGTCAACGAAAGCCATGCTTAAATTGCGTTTTGCCTGTGTAGCCTGACGTACTACGACCGAATCGATGGTCAATTGCTCCTTACATCCTTGAGAATCCTTAGTACAACCTTTTTGCTCTTCCGTTATGATATTGCTATCAATGCAGTGTGCATATACTCGGTTGGTAATTATTTTCGTGAAGAGTTTATAAACTGTTGAAAGACAAGTAATAGGTCGGTATGCTGCTGGATTTGATGTAGGATTTTCTTTTGGGAGAAGAAATGTGTTTCCTTGCATGAGGAAAGGAGGCATGCTCTCCGGCTCATCAAGCCATTTTGAGAAGTGCATGGCTAAGAGCTGGTGCAGAATCGGAAGCTTTTTGATCCAAATGTTTTGGATTTTGTCGGGGCCTGCGGCTTTCCAGTTGCACACCTGTCCAATAGCTGACGTAACTTCGGCAACTGTTATAGAGCATGGCTTCATCTCCATTATGTTTTCGTTATGGTGACGTTCTGCAATCAGCCAGGGAGCGTCTTGTTTGTGTTTTTCCGCCTTGCCCCAAATTTCGTTCCAAAATAATGTCGCTTCATCAATGTTAGCCATTTCTCCGTGGTTTTCGTTTGAATTAGACTTTAAAATATTCCTGTAAAAATTTCTCTCATTCACAGAAAAACTTCGGTTTTGGATCTTACGTTCTCTAGACTGTTTGTATCTGGCTAGTCGCTTGCATGTGGCTGCGAGAAGTTGAACCCTATGATCTCTCATTTCCGCAATCTCTTCGGATGTTGGTGGAAAAGTTTGGGAATTGTGGCAAAGGGCTCTGATTTGTTTTATCACCTTCTTGGTTTTGCATCCACTTACAAACGCGGATATTCTGCCAAGTTCAGCTCGGAGTTTCGAAATCTTGTTTTGTAGCCGCCTTTCCCAAGGTGGTATTTTTGGATTCCTTGTGTATGGTCTTTGTTGGATACTGTTTACCTTCTGACCCAGCGTTCTTGTAACAGAGACTGCTGACACATACAAAAGAAGATGAAGTCTTTCGAAAGTAGTGTTGTTAGTAACGTATTGTGGTAGGATTCGATTGTTAAGTATGCTTGTTAGTCTCTCAATTTTCCAATGGTTTTTCGATTTTGGGATATTTCCTCTCTCCAATGGGTTACTATTTTCGTTTTCTACCAGTGCTTCCCTAAAATGATCTTCAAGGGTTTTCAACGAGATATCGTTGTGTTCATCATTGGCTTCATTTATTTATTTTTATTATTTATTATTATTATTATTATTATTATTATTATTATTATTATTATTGTTATTATTATTATTATTATTATTATTATTATTATTATTATTATTATTATTATTATTATTATTATTATTATTATTATTATTATTATTATTATTATTATTATTATTATTATTATTATTATTATTATTATTATTATTATTATTATTATTATTATTATTATTATTATTATTATTATTATTATTATTATTATTATTATTATTATTATTATTATTATTATTATTATTATTATTATTATTATTATTATTATTATTATTATTATTATTATTATTATTATTATTATTATTATTATTATTATTATTATTATTATTATTATTATTATTATTATTATTATTATTATTATTATTATTATTATTATTATTATTATTATTATTATTATCCCTCGGGGGTTTTGTTGTTTTTCCCCTAGAGGGCGCGTCCTCAGGTGGCGGATAGAGGAACGCGCAGTATTAATGCTATTAATGCTGTGTAGGTGGGAATACCACCCGTGGACCAAAAAAAAACAACTATGTGAAGGAACACAGAAAAAGAAACCAAGTATGGATAGAAAAGAGAAAAGGAGTAATTTTACGGTGCAGGGAGTCGGATCCCCAGTACCGGCGTCTGTCGGGGGTGAGCACGCGGGCCCCGAGACGTCGTCATCCAGCGACCGCAACATAAATTTAATAGATCTTGTTACCCCGGGAGTGGAACGCTTGGCTCCCGTGGAAGAAAAAGCTACAAGTGAAAAAAGCAGAAATCCCTTCCAAAGGGCCGCCAGGTTGAATAGGACGCCGCCGCCGTCAGTAGGTGGAACACCACACCACCCGCCTAAAAAACCTCCAGCGGCTAGAAATGTCTTCCAGGCAGAAGGAGAAAAGGAGAGTAGTAGCAAGGATGATGCCGAAACCAGTGTATTCTGCAGAGAATTACAAAAATGTATGAAAGTACTGAGTTCGATGAAGGCAGCCTGTGGCAAACAGAAGAACATCAGTATGGACATAAAACTTGGTATAACGGCACTTGAAGAATCACTGGACAAACTCAAGTGGGAGGAAAAGGCCAGAATGGAAAGAGAGAGAGCAAAACCCTCAACTCCAGCAAGACCCACGGAGAACGATACGCTCAGCGGAGTAGACAAGGCGACACAGACGGATGGAAGTGCACCAGACCAGATAAAGGTAAAGGTGATAAACCCGGGAAACAAAACGGGTTCGTCAAAAAGACCACCGTCAAGCCCACTTCATACAGGCTCCGAAAAAAGAACGAGGAAGTCCCCACAAAAGCGGGAGGTGCAAAACGGGCAACAAAGAACACCAGCCGCTGAAAAACAGGAGAAACAAACCTTTGCTCAAGCTCTCAAGAAGGGAAATAATCCCAAGGCTATCGAGGCAGTCCAAAGTGGACAGAAGGACAGAGCCCGAGAAAAGCCCAAAAAAGCAGCCAAGGAGAACAGAAAGAAGCCAAAGAAAAAGAACCAACGAAGGACAAGACCAGAAGCCATCCTGATTAAGCCGATGGGAACCGAAAATTTTTCCGGGATCCTGAGGGAAATCAGAAGTAAGGCGAACCCAGATGACACCGAAACTATCGTCAAAAACGTTCGGCAAACCAAATCTGGAGATGTTCTTTTAGAGCTCGGTTCCAAAACAAAGGACAAAAAGGCGTTCGGTGAGTCCCTAAAAGCTATTTTAGGGGAAAAGGCAACGGTCCGAAACCTCGAACCGAAAATCGCGATCGAAGTAAGAGATCTGGACGAGCTGACCACCGTGGAAGAAGTAGAACAAGCTATAAAAAAGAAAGTCGCCGACCTCATCACTGATATCCAGGTATCAATCACGGGGAAAAATAGAAGGTCTCTCAAAATGGCCATAGTCCAAGTAAACGCCCGAGCAGCCCAGGAGATGCTGAGGATTCCCTCAATAAAAGTAGGATGGGTTCAATGCCGAATTAGACGAAGAACAGAAGTCCAGCGTTGCTTCAAATGCTTCGGGTATGGCCACATACAATCGTCCTGCACCAGCGTGGATAGAAAGGGTCAAGGCCTATGCATCAACTGCGGAGAGGTAGGCCATAAAAAGAAGGAGTGTACAAACCCCCCGAAATGTTGCCTATGCGTGGAATTGGAAACAACACCACCCCTGAACCACGTGCCAGGCACAGGAAACTGCCAAGTGTTTAGAAAAGCACTGGAACAGGCGAAAAAGGCCTCCTCAAAATGACCATAATTCTCCAGGCGAATGTCCACAGGAGCCTTACAGCGGATAACCTCCTGACAAAACTTATCACGGAATTGCGAGCAGAAATCGTCATCGTAAGCGAGCAGTACTGTGATAAGAATGGACCTAATTGGATATCGGATCTGCTTAAAACTGCTGCTATTTGGATCCCCGATACAAGGAAACTCCTCATCGAAAGAAAAGGGTCAGAAAGAGGTTTTGTATGGGTGAAAAGTGGATATCTTACAATAATAAGTATCTACTTCAGCCCAACCGACAGAGTAGAAGAGTTTCGCAAAAAACTGGAAGATCTAGAGGACTTTCTAAATGAAACCGATGGGGAAGTCTTAGTCGCCGGAGACTTCAATGCCAGAGGACAAGAATGGGGTATGCCAACTACGGACTCCCGAGGAAGGCAAATACTCGAGATGGCAGCGCGACGTGGCTTGAACGTAGTGAACGTAGGAAATACCCCCACTTTCAGGAGACCTGGCTGTTTAGGCACAATCCCAGACGTGACCTTTGCGACGGAATCCACATCCGCAAAGATTAAAAACTGGAGAGTCATCGAAGACTACACTGGCAGTGACCATCAGTATATCGTCTTCGATCTAGAACGGAACCAGCGAGCCTTCAATCGAAACCAAGCCCAAGCTGCAAGATGGAACATAAACAAGCTGAACGAAGCTATCTTCACTTCCGTTATAGAAGAGGGAAAAGCGGCTGTTCTGCAAGTTAGGGGATCTGCGGAAGAAAAAGCGGAAGCCACGATGAAACTAATTCGGCTAGCATGCGACGCCTCAATGCCCAGGAAAAGAGGCCCAAACAGAAACAGAGATTCCGTATACTGGTGGACAGATGAGATAGCCGAGCTTCGAAGAAGATGTCTGCAACTTAGACGCAAAGTCACCAGGGGACGGAGGAGACACGCTGCCCCAATAGAGGATGACCTCGCGGAGTTCAGAACCAAGAGATCCGAGCTCAAGAAGGCCATCAATTCGAGCAAAAAACAGAAATGGGAAGATCTCCGCCAAGACATCAACAGCGACCCCTGGGGACTAGGCTATAAGATTGTGATGCGGAAACTTGGAGCTCAGAGGGCCAGCGCTACTTTGGATGAAGAAAAGATGACGCACATAGTGGACACGCTCTTCCCAACTCACCCAGTCCGGCCACCCGACACCATATTGGCCCAACGACAGGATATACCGCCTTTCAGTGAAGAAGAGTTGAGATCAGCCGTGGAAACTGCGAAAAACAAAAGAGCTCCTGGCCCAGACGGGATACCAACGGAAGTGCTGAAAGTGACCGCTCGAGCATGCCCAGAAATTTTGCTCAATATGTTCAACAGCTGCTTGGAGGAAGGGGTCTTTCTCAAGAGCTGGAAGACGCAACGTTTGGTGCTTATCAGCAAAGGAAAAGGAGATCCAGACTCACCAGCTGCATACAGACCTCTGTGTATGCTTGACACTGCAGGGAAGCTTTTGGAGAGGATGCTAAGACCACGAATTGCCGCTGCAGTACAGACGGCGGGAGACCTATCCGAAAGACAGCACGGCTTCAGGAAAGGCCACTCTACGATCGGAGCCATAGAAGAGGTAGTGAAGGCCACCCAAATCACCCAACAGGGAAATCACCACTCGAGGCAGATTGTAGTGCTGGCAACTCTAGATGTCAGAAACGCCTTCAACTCAGCCAGATGGAGTGACATGCTGAACGCGCTGCAGATTACTTTCAGCATCCCAGCCTACCTCCTGCGGATTGTGAAGGATTATCTAAGGGACCGGGAGCTGATCTACGAGACCACGGAAGGCACTCGAAGAAAACAAATCACCTCCGGAGCAGCACAAGGATCAATCCTGGGACCCGACCTGTGGAACGTCTCATATGATGGCATACTTCGCATGGACATGCCGGAAAACACCTTCCTGGTAGGGTACGCAGATGACATTGCCGCGGTTATAACGGCAAGAAATACCGAAAGTGCGCAGTGGAAGCTGAACCAGGTCATGCGACGTGTGCAATCCTGGATGGATGAACACGGTCTAAGTTTGGCTACAGAAAAAACAGAGATAGTCCTTCTGACGAGGAAGAGGATTTCCACACAAATCGACTTCCAAATTGGGTCCGAAGTTATAAGAAGCAGTTCGGCGGTGAAGTATTTGGGATTGAGACTCGACACAAAGCTTACCTACTGGCAACAAATAAAGGCAGCAACGGAAAGAGCCTCAAAAACAACTACATCACTGAGCAGACTGATGGCGAACGTGGGGGGACCAACGGCCAGCAAGCGAAGGTTATTAATGGCAATAACTCATTCCATCCTTCTGTACGGTAGTGAAATCTGGGCGGATGCACTTAAGCAGGAGAAGTACCGGAGACAGATGGCGGCAGTCCAAAGATGCGGAGCTCTACGTGTGGCCAGCTCTTACCGAACGGTGTCGGAACCAGCCGTCCTTGTAGTCGCTGGAGTGACTCCTATCGACCTCCTAGCGACGGAAAGGAAGTACGTCTATGACAAAAAGGCGGAAATCGGAGTGGATGCGGCATCAGAGGAGGCGAAGCAGCTGACTAAACAGAAGTGGCAAGAGCGTTGGAGCTCGGAAAGCAGAGGACGATGGACGGCGAGGCTGATCAGGAACGTGGCTGAGTGGAAGGACCGGAAACACGGTGAGGTTAACTATTACATCACCCAGTTACTCACCGGACACGGATACTTCAACGCCTTTCTCCACAGGATCGGCAAAACGAGCAGTCCAGCCTGCCAGTACGGTGACTCTCAAGAAGATGACGTGCAACATACCTTCTTTGCCTGCAGCAGATGGGAGTCCGAAAGAGAAGAACTGGAGGGAAACATCGGCATCATCACTCCAGACAACATTGTCGAAAAGATGTTAGCCAGCGAACAGAACTGGAACAGGATCTGTATGTACGCCAGCCACCTTCTCAGAAGGAAAAAAAGAGAGGAAGAGCACTTCCGCGAAACAGCGTGAGCCTACAAAGGGTAGCACAACAGGACCCCCTTTGAAGAACATATTCTCAGAAGAAAAAAAAAAAAAAAAAAAGAGAAGAAGAAAATGACCGGGAAACAGTTGAGCCCGTTATATAACGAGAAATCCCGTGAGGGAAATATGACAACCCCCCTGAAGTAATGCAAAGAGCGGTCCCGGGGGGGTGGGTCAGAAGCCAAAAAGGGTTATGGAGGAGTTTTAGTCGGTTTGGACGAGTCCGACACACGGGGATGGTCAATGGGTCAACGCCAAAAAGGCCTCCTTATGGTGCATCAAGCATTTCTCCCGCTTCCCTTAAAGGAAAAAAAAAAAAAAAAAAAAAAAAAAAAAAAAAAAAAAAAAAAATTATTATTATTATTATTATTATTATTATTATTATTATTATTATTATTATTATTATTGAATTGATATGTACTTCTCAACTTCTATGAAGTTGGAAATTACCTATCCCGGGCTATGCCAAGGGATTAGGCTCTGATGGGGCATAGACCATGTTCTAGCCCTGCGTAGTTGGTTGTTTGGATTATGGTAGTGAGGGGGGGAAGTTCCCCCATCCCACAGCCGACTATGGTATGTTATTGTTAATTTACAGTTTTATCTTTCTTTATTATTTCAAAGTTGGAGGAACTTTCTGACGATGTTGCAAGTGTCCAGCAGTACCGATTTTTGGATCTGAGCCAATAGCCATTCAATATTATGATTTTTTAGGTTTCTACTCAAATTTTTCGGGACAAGGCCCGTTGTTGAGATAACTATTGGGGTCACATCTACCCGATTCATGTTGTACATGGATCTTAACTCTATGGCTAGGGAAGCATATTTGGATATCTTTGTGGAGTATGTTGTTTGCAGATTGCGATTAAGCGTGACTGCTACATCAAAGATATCAATCCTTCTGTCCGCTTTGTGAAACAGAACAATATCTGGCCTATTCGCGGAAATGTGCTGGTCGGTGGTTATTGCTCTGTCCCAGTAGAGCTTGAAATTAGAGTTTTCCAGTACAGGGAGAGGTAGGTACTTGTAATATGGTGTTTGATTTTGGATTAGGCCACTTTTGAGAGCTAATTGTTGATGTATTAACTTTGCAACATTATTGTGTCGGTTCATATATTCTTGTGAAGCTAAGGTACTGCAACTTGATGTTATATGCTCGATTGTTTCTCCATTTTCTCCACATCTTCTGCACCTGTCATCAACAGCTTCCCTGAGGATGAACTTTCTGTAATTGCGAGTTGCGATTACTCTGTCTTGAATGCCTATGACAAATCCCTCAGTTTCAGAGAAAAGTTGCCCTTGCATAAGCCATAAGTTGGACGCCTCCTGGTTTATATGGTCTTGACTGAGTTCATTGGGGTAACTTCCATGTATAGGCTTTACTTTCCAAGACATAATAAGTTCGTTCTTTGTTTTGACGTTATCAGGGACCGGAAAGTTTGCCAAGCTGAGGTTAAGGGGGGTAAAGTTGTCATCAGCCAAGCATATTGCCTTTATAAGTGTTGATGAATTACTAAGCAGGTATTGCCGTATATTAAGGCATTGCTGGTGGTGTAGATTTGTTATGTTCACAATCCCTCTTCCACCGATTTTTCGAGGTAGGGACATCCTTTCAATGGCGCTTCGTGGGTGTTGGCTGTTATATCTTGTGAATGATGTTCGGATCAGCATATCAAGGTTCGCGAGGTCAGTTGAAGACCATTTGATTACCCCGAAAGAATATGTGAGCAAAGGAATAGCCCAGGTGTTTATACCTTTGCATTTGTTTCCACCGGAAAGGTTCGATTTTAAAATATTGCACATTCTTTTTTTAAATTGGGCGGTCAGGCTACTCTTGATAAGACTGTGATTTATTCCTCTGAGTTGAAGGAAACCAAGATATTTGTACGATTCCTCGTGTTGTTAGTCTTCAATGATTTGTTCTTGGTCTATTAGGAAACCCTCTTCGTTGACCTCTACTTTTCCTCTTACCAGGTGAACCATTTTACATTTTTCCATACCGAATTCCATTTGAATGTCTGTGCTAAAGCTTTTTACAACTTCAATCATTCTATGGAGTTTTGGTTTATTTTTGGCGTAGAGCTTTAAATCGTCTACATATAACAAGTGGTTGAAGGAGTAGTCATAGGTTTCTGTTTTGATAACGAAGCAAGATTTTATTTTGGCCAAGATTCTGCTTATGGGGTTTAGACCTATACAAAATCAGAGAGGGCTTAGGGCATCGCCTTGAAAGATTCCGCATCGTATAGGAACAGGTTTGCTAAAAAGACCATTTTGACTAAGCCTTGTGTTCCAACCTCCCATTATGATCTTGAGACAGTTTACAATGGTTGGGTCGATCTTGTAAACTTCTAGAATTTTTAAAAGATAGTCGTGGGGCATCGAATCGAATGCTTTTTTGTAATCGATATAAGCCATACTGATACTCCGCTTCTTCCTTAATGCTAGGCCTGTAATTACGGCATCGATGGTTAGTTGATCTTTGCAGCCCATTGTTTGTCTACTACATCCCTTCTGTGTATCTGGTATGACGTTGTTGATGGTACAGTGGTCATAAATTCTGTTGGCTAGTATCTTTGTGAAGAGCTTATATGTTGTACAGAGGCATGTAATAGGGCGATACTTAGAGGGGTCTTCACAAGGCTTTCCTTTGGAAATTAAAACGGTCACTCCACTAATAAAGAATTTGGGTGGCATGGTTTTCAGCTCAAGTAAATCCGTAAAAGACTTTGCAAGCCGTTCATGACATGCAGACAACTTTTTTAGCCATATGTTTTGAAGCTTGTCAACACCAGGGGCTTTCCAATTGCTGGTTTCCAAAATGGCATTGTTGACCTCTTCTCTGGTAATCGGCTGGTAAGGCATAGATGTTGCATCTTTGAATAGTTCGGTCTCATCCGCAATCCAGTGGGCATTCTCATTGTAATGTTTTGGTTTACTCCAGATGTTACTCCAAAACTGCTCAGTAGCACTGAATGGTGGATAAACATCTTCAGATCCTGTTATGGGTGAGGATGCAAAATTCCTATAAAATGCTTTTTGATCCCTGGAAAAAAGAGCATTTTCAGACTTTCGGTTGCTGCATTTTTCGTATCGTTTAAGTCGTTTTGCTAGAGCGGATAATTTTTGAGCCTTCCTATCGATTATTTCTATAATCCCATCCCTAGATATGTTTGACGGACTGTGTGGTGCAATCAGACGTCTTATATGTCTGCAGAGCCGATTAGAATTTGAACCATCTCTAAAAGAGGTTAACCTACCAATATCCCGTCTCAGCTTTTCTATTTTGTTTCGGAGCCTTTTATTCCACTTTGGCAGAAAACTCTCGATCTTTCTTGCTGTTTGTCTGGGATTTTTCAAAGTTGATATTGGTTTCTTTCCAAGAGCTCGCAGAGCGGATATTGCGCTAACGAACAGAAGGTCGTTAATACGTTCCATCCTTGGTTCATCAGTTAGATACTGTGGCAAAATTTTGGAATTGATTATATTTAAAACAGCATCAAGTTTCTTGGGTTCGTGTACTTTTGGGATTTTTGGTCTCAGAGATGGATCAATACCTTCAAACTCAACTAGAGAAAGTCCGAAAATGTCACGGATTCTTTGTGTTTCTATGTCTGTTGTCGTTTGCACAGTAATAGTCGATGGCTCCGGAGTTGTGTACGTTAATATCTCGAGCGGTGTTTGTTGTATTGGAATTAAGAATGGATTGGTCGACAAGGTTGAGGATTCAATGGTTGGTTCAAGAGCATCATTTACTCTAAATGGTGTTTCACTTGATATTTGGTGTGATGTTTCTGCAGCAGCTTCAATTTCGGCTTGAACTTCAGCTTTTATTCGTTGTCTCCGATTAATTTCAACGTAATTATTTTGAAGGATAGCATCTTTTCTACGGGCTAGATTGTTTTCGTTTACCCTTCCTTCAAGGTCACTGTATCTTCCGATGAACATGTTGAACATTTCCCTCCTGTAAATCAACATATTTTGTGGGTTTTCGCATCTGGTTGTTGTGAAGTAGCAACGCAGGACATATTCATTCATATCATTGGTCCATTGGATGCGTTGTCTAGGACGGCCTGCTCTGGTGGTCCCTAAATTGTACTGGGAAACACTTGTCGCAGGTTGGTTGCTTTCTTGTTGTGCCACTGGCGACTCATCTCTTTGCAGAGCCAAGCCCCCGCCGATAGCCGTGGCTTCTACCGACGTTTGAGTGGATATCCCCACTCGGTTAAAACTAATTTCATTTTCCATTTCATGTTACTTTTCTCCAAGGTTTTTTTTTTGGGTTTTTTTCCATTTTATACCTACTGGCAGGTATAATTGAAGCCGCTTCTAACCTGAAGTACAGACGCTTACCTACATGCTTTCTGGTTACCAGCTTAGGATGCAGGATTTTGTGTTGTTGTTTGGTCCGCGGGTGGGTTTTAAATTCCCACCTACTCGATATATCTATCGGGCATTCCTCCATCCGCCACCTGAGGACGCGCCCTCTAGGGATACAACACCCCCCGAGGGTTATTATTATTATTATTATTATTATTATTATTATTATTATTATTATTATTATTATAATTATTATTATTATTATTTGGGATTGAGACTCGACACAAAGCTTACCTACTGGCAACAAATAAAGGCAGCAACGGAAAGAGCCTCAAAAACAACTACATCACTGAGCAGACTGATGGCGAACGTGGGGGGACCAACGGCCAGCAAGCGAAGGTTATTAATGGCAACAACTCATTCCATCCTTCTGTACGGTAGCGAAATCTGGGCGGATGCACTTAAGCAGGAGAAGTACCGGAGACAGATGGCGGCAGTCCAAAGATGCGGAGCTCTACGTGTGGCCAGCTCTTACCGAACGGTGTCGGAACCAGCCGTCCTTGTAGTCGCTGGAGTGACTCCTATCGACCTCTTAGCGACGGAAAGGAAGTACGTCTATGACAAAAAGGCGGAAATCGGAGCGGATGCGGCATCAGAGGAGGCGAAACAGCTGACTAAACAGAAGTGGCAAGAGCGTTGGAGCTCGGAAAGCAGAGGACGATGGACGGCGAGGCTGATCAGGAACGTGGCTGAGTGGAAGGACCGGAAACACGGTGAGGTTAACTATTACTTCACCCAGTTACTCACCGGACACGGATACTTCAACGCCTTTCTCCACAGGATCGGCAAAACGAGCAGTCCAGCCTGCCAGTACGGTGACTCTCAAGAAGATGACGTGCAACATACCTTCTTTGCCTGCAGCAGATGGGAGTCCGAAAGAGAAGAACTGGAGGGAAACATCGGCATCATCACTCCAGACAACATTGTCGAAAAGATGTTAGCCAGCGAACAGAACTGGAACAAGATCTGTATGTACCTATGTGAAGGAACACTGAACAATAAACCAAGTATGGATAGAGAGTCAAGGAGAAATATTACGGTGCAGGGAGTCGGATCCCCAGTACCGGCGTCTGTCAGGGGTGAGCACGCGGGCCCCGGGACGTCGTCATCCAACGACCGCAAAATAAAAGATTCAAAACCAGTTACCTCGAGAGTGGCACGCTTGGCTCTCGCGGAACCAGATGCTACAAGTGAAACCAGTAGAGATCCCTTCAGGAGAGGTTCACGGTTGCAGCGGACACCACCGTCTACCGCAAACACCCCCGTAGGATCGTCCCATCCGGCGACTAAAAACCCGTCAGTGGCCCGGGATATTTTTCAGGAGACAAACGCTGAATTTTTAAGCAGTAGCGCCCCTAGGGAAAATGATATAGCGCAAGAGGGAAATAGTGCACCACCAAACAAAAGTGATGTCGAAGGAAACCTCCCATCATTAGGAAAACTCCTTATAGATGAGAAAAGATATGATATTCTATCGCAAGAGCTACAAAAATGCATAAATGTCATAAAAACAATGAAGCAAGCATGTCTAAAGCAAAAAAATATCAGCCTCGACATTAAAAATGGTATTGCAACCCTCGAAGAATCGTTTGACAAAATGAAATGGAACGAAAACAGAGAAAACGAGAAACGAGGCCTCTTTACGCAGCAACCGAATATAACGGCAGAACCGAGGATTACAGCTACATCTGCGAATATTACGGTATCAGTGGAAAAAACCTCAACTTCAGCTAAGAGACCACCATCGAGTCCGCTAGCAAAAGTTTCCGACAAAAAGAAAAGGAAAGCGACAAAGAACCCTGATCTTACGCCTACAGGAAACGCTACGCAGCTGAGCTACTCTCAGGTTTTGAAAAATAATTCAGAAAAAACAGAGGAAAGACCACAAGGATGCTCTAAAACAAGATCAAAAGTGAAGAAAAAAAAGAAGAGGTATAAAAAACCTCAGCCAGAAGCGATAATCATAAAACCGAACGGAAATGATAAGTACGTCGATATTTTAAGGGAAATCAGGGAAAAGGTAAACCCAGATGAAACAGAAACTGTGGTTAAGACAGTACGCCAAACAAAGACTGGACATGTACTCCTTGAGCTTGGTTCAAAGACGAAAAACAAAGAAGCCTTTGGAAAGTCTCTAAAAGAGATTCTAGGAAACAGGGCTACGGTGCGTAACCTGGAACAAAAAATAACGCTCGAAATCAGAGACTTGGATGAACTAGCAACAGCTGAAGAAGTTAAAAAAGCAGTAAAGGAAAAAGTTTCTGACCTCACAACTGAGTTTCAGGTCACGATCACAGGAAAGAACAAAAGTTCACTGAAGATGGCTATACTCCAAATGAGTGCAAGCTCAGCTAGAGAGCTCCTTAAGTCCGCTCGGATAAAAATTGGATGGATCCAATGCCGAATCCGACGAAGGGCAGAAGTCAAACGATGCTTCAAATGCTTTGGATACGGACACTTTCAGGCAACATGTAATGGTGTAGATAGGAAAGGACAAGGACTATGCTTCAACTGCGGCGAAAATGGCCATAGGAAAAGCGAGTGTCAAAATCCACCAAAGTGTTGCATCTGTGCGGACCTAAAATCCTCACAAGCAGCTCTGGACCATGTGCCCGGATCCGGTAAATGTCAAGTGTTTCGAGAAGCACTTGAAAAAGCGAAGAAGAGTATATCACAATGACCAGAATACTACAAGGAAACCTCCACAGAAGTCAAACAGCCGATAATCTACTGGCCAAAATCAAAGGAGACCTACAAGCTGATGTATTTATCATCAGTGAACAATACAAGGACAAAGAAGGACCCAACTGGATTGCCGACTTGTTAGGAACTGCTGCTATATGGATCCCAGACATGAAGAAAGTCCCCATCAAAAGTCATGGAGCAGAACAAGGTTTTGTGTGGGTTAAATGCGAAGGGCTCACTATAATAAGCACTTATCTTAGTCCAAACGATCGAATCGATGAGTTTAGAAAAAAATTGGAAGACCTGGAGGACTTTATGGCAAATATTGAGGGCGAGATCCTGGTAGCAGGAGATTTTAATGCCAGAGCCCAGGAGTGGGGAATGCGAACCACAGATTCACGAGGAAAGCAAATACTCGAAATGGCGGCACGACGTGGCTTAATCGTAGCCAATGTAGGAGACTCGTGCACTTTCAGGAGACCTGGCTGCGAAGGAACTATCCCGGATATAACCCTGGCGACAGCATCTACATCCGCTAAAATTCAAAATTGGAGAGTCATAGAAGACTACACAGGCAGTGACCACCAGTACATCTTCTTTGAACTACAGAGTACACAACGATCTCCCTATCGGAACCAGGTGTATACCCCTAGATGGAATGTGAATAGACTCAACGAAGAGCTTTTCACCTCTGTGATCGAAGAAGAAAAAGCAGCTGTTTTAGGAGTAGAAGGATCTGCGGAAATAAAGGCTGAAGCCACCATTCAACTCATCCGACTCGCATGTGATGTCTCGATGCCCCGAAAGACCAACCGAAATAGGAACAGGGACCCTGTCTACTGGTGGACAGAAGAGATAGCCGAGCTCCGAAAAAGATGCCTGCAACTTAGACGTAAAGTCACTAGGGGAAGAAGAAGACATACCACGCAAACCGAAGGAGATCTAGCGGAGTTCCGAAGCAAAAAATCCGAGCTCAAAAAGGCCATAAATCTGAGCAATAAACAGAAATGGGAGGATCTTCGCCGCGAAGTCAACAGCGACCCCTGGGGACTAGGTTACAAGATTGTCATGAGGAAACTTGGAGCCAAGATGACCACTCCTATGCTAAACGATGAAAAGATGAAGCACATAGTGGACACACTCTTCCCAACTCACCCTGTCCGGCCCCCCGACACCATACTGGCCCAACGACAGGAAATACTGCCTTTTAGTGAAGAAGAGTTGTTTCTAGCTGTGAAATCCCTTCAAAACAAAAGAGCCCCTGGACCTGATGGAATTCCTACGGAAGCACTGAAAGTGACCGCTCGAGTATGCCCTCAGCTCCTGCTAAACATGTACAATAGCTGTCTGGAGGAAGGAATTTTCCTCAAAAACTGGAAAACACAACGTTTGGTACTAATCAGCAAGGGAAAAGGAGACCCAGATTCCCCATCCGCGTATAGACCGCTGTGTATGCTAGACACGACAGGAAAACTTCTGGAGAAAATGTTAAGACCGAGACTCACCGCTGCAGTACAAGCAGCTGGAGACTTATCAGAAAGGCAATATGGCTTCAGAAAAGGCCGCTCAACGATCGGAGCTATTGAGGAAGTAATAAAGGCTACCCAAACCGCCCAACAGGGAAACCACTACTCAAGACAGATCGTATTGCTAGCAACTCTGGATGTCAAAAATGCCTTTAACTCAGCTAAGTGGAGTGATATGCTGAATGCTCTTGAAAATACTTTCAAAATTCCAGCTTATCTCTTAAAAATAGTGAAGAACTATCTTCGGGATCGCGAGCTGATCTATGAGACCACAGAAGGCCCACGAAGGAAGCAAATCACATCCGGAGCAGCGCAGGGTTCAATCCTCGGACCTGATCTCTGGAACATCTCCTACGATGGAATCCTTCGCATGGAATTGCCGGAAGATACTTTCTTGGTAGGGTATGCAGATGATATTGCCGCGGTAATAACGGCAAAAGACAGCGAAAACGCGCAACGGAAGCTGAACCAGGTCATGAGACGAGTAAATTTCTGGATGAAAGAACATTGTCTGAGCCTGGCTACCGAAAAAACCGAGATTGTCCTTCTGACACAGAAGAGGATCCCAACTTTAATCGACTTCCAAATCGGCTCTGAAGTCATAAAAAGCAAGGAGGCAGTCAAGTATCTGGGAATAACATTAAATACGAAACTCACTTTCTGGCAACAGATAAAGTCAGCAACAGAAAAGGCTTCAAAAGTTACAACGTCACTGAGTAGACTAATGGCGAATGTAGGAGGTCCAACAGCTAGCAAGCGTAGGCTTCTGATGTCAATCACGCATGCCATTCTTCTCTATGGATGCGAGATTTGGGCAGATGCACTTCGGCAGGAGAAATATCGAAAGCAGATGGCAGCTGTACAGAAGCGATGAGCTCTACGAGTAGCAAGTTCTTACCGAACGGTGTCGGAACCAGCCGTCCTTTTAATCGCAGGAGTGACTCCCATCGATCTTCTAGCGGCTGAAAGGAAGTACGTACACGACAAAAAGACGGAAATTGGAACGGAAGCGGCATCTAAGGAAGCAAAAGAGCTTACAAATCAGAAGTGGCAAGAACGCTGGAACTCGGAAACTAGAGGAAGATGGACAGCAAGGCTGATCAGGAACGTGGCTGAGTGGAATGACCGGAAACACGGGGAGGTTAATTACTACATCACCCAGCTACTCACCGGACACGGTTATTTCAACGCCTTCCTCCATAAGATCGGCAAAAAGGAAAGTCCAGCTTGCCAGTACGGGGATTCTGCAGAAGATGACGTAAACCATACCTTCTTTTCCTGTAGTAGATGGAATTCCTCCCGCCTAAACTTGCAAAACAACGTGGGTGTTATCACTCCAGACAACATAGTAGAGAAGATGCTAGAAAGCAAACAAAACTGGCAAAATATCGGCAGATACATAGAACACATTCTCAGAAGTAAAAAAAGAGAAGAAGAAAATGATCGGGAAACAGTTGAGCCCGTAAGTTGATCCTGAAAGGGAAACATGACAACCCCCCTGAAGTAATGCACAAAGCGGTCCCGGGGGGGTAGGTCAGACGCCAATAAGGGTTTTTAGAGGAGTTTTAGTCGGTTTGGACGAGTCCGACACACGGGGATGGTCAATGGGTCAACGCCAAAAAGGCCTCCTTATGGTGCATCAAGCATTTCTCCCACTTCCCTTAAAGGAAAAAAAAAAAAAAAAAAAATTATTATTATTATTATTATTATTATTATTATTATTATTATTATTATTATTATTATTATTATTATTATTATTATTATTATTATTATTATTATTATTATTATTATTATTATTATTATTATTATTATTATTATTATTATTATTATTATTATTATTATTATTATTATTATTATTATTATTATTATTATTATTATTATTATTATTATTATTATAAGCCTTTTATTGCCTCAGGTATTTGGATTACAATATTAGATATTTACAATTTATTTTTTTTTATAATTTTTAAAAGAAATTTTAGATATTAAGATCGTTAAATTAAATATCACCATACAACTCAAAGGATATGTTATTTAAATACATATGTATGTTATTTATGTACATAATTTATAACTATGTATTTACAAGTAACTTATGAACTAAAAAATATATTCAATGAAAGTGTTATGTAGGTACTCGGAATGAATATTTTTAATCTGTATCTTTATTCTTACTTACTTACTTACTTACTTAGGTCCTCGGACCTATAACGTCCGTGTGGTTCCCCTTGAGGGGCATATGGCCTCCACTACTCCTACGCGCCATCGTGTACGGTTTCTGGAGATGTACCTCAGCTCTCTCAAACTCTTCCCCAGTTGTGCTGATTCCTCTTCGACCGTTGTTCGCCAAGTAGTTCTGGGTCGGCCCACTCCTCTGCCTCGCTGCGTGAGAGGGTTCCATTGCATCGCTTGACTCGCAATGCACTCGTGGCCTTTTCGAAGCGTATGTCCAATCCACTGCCACTTACGTTTTCGTATTATAGAGTCGATGGGTTCCTGACCTGTCCTCGCATGAAGTTTATCATTGGAGATACGGTTAGGCCAGAAAATCCGCAAGATGTTTCGCAGACATCTATTTACGAACGTTTGCAGCTTTCTTGTGACAGTGGGTGTTACTTTCCATGTACTGCATCCATAAAGAAGCACGGATTCTACATTGGAGCGGAACAGTCGTAGCTTGGTCTTTAGGCTTATAGAGTTGTTTCTCCATATTTTGGCCACCATTCCGAACGCAGCCTTTGCTTTCCCGATTCGGCTGGTTATGTCTAGTTCGGTCCCGCCATCAGTAGAGACAATACTCCCAAGGTATTGAAAACTCTCTACCGTCTCTACTGGTTGTCCAGAAATATCTATTTGAGTTGATGAGGAAGTTCCAAGGCTCATCCTTTTAGTTTTTGCCGTATTGATCTTAAGCCCGATCCACCCTTGTTGTCATTTGATGGAGATCCATGATCCTATGAGAGAGTAAGCACACGTCATCCGCGTAGTCTAGATGTTTCAGGTGTGATAGCAGATTCCACTGAATCTCCTCCTCCTCCATTTAAAGTCGACAAGGCTGCATGCAGCACATCACTTATTACCAACAGCAACAGTATTGGTGACAGTATACAATCTTGTCTAACGCCACTTTGGATTTCAAACTCCTCTGACAACCCTCCTTTATGCAGAATGTGATATTTGGATCCTTCATATGTAGCCTTGATTATAGCGATCAATTTATCCGGAATGCCCCTCCTGCGCAAGGCAAGCCAAATAAATTCTCTATTGACACTGTCAAACGCCTTTTCGGTGTTGATGTGATCCACGCAGGAAGATCCAGTGCGGAAACCTGCTTGTTCGGCGTCAAGCGTGTCTTCTATTTTTATTTTAAGTTATTTTAAGTTTCTAATAAAAAATTAATAAATCTGCTTTTTACTACTTCAGAATTCAGAATGCCGACTCATGCTTTTTCTTTCGCTCTCTCTGTAGTGGACTCGTTCAGATACAGATAATGTATCTTACAAAGCATTGCCAGTATTCTTAAGAAGTAGGTTTGGCATTGCCAACATCCCTCTGTGTTGAATTAAAGATCAAGACGAAAAGGTGACGTCTCGTCCTTATTGACTTGCGAAGTCTTGGGGCATCAATCTCTTCAGATCTGGAAGGAGTGGCATCTTGCGGTTCATCTCGTTCACGTTCTCTCGGATTTTCGGCGTTTCTAATACTAAGAAGATCGTAGGCACATCTTCGGTAAAACGTTTTCTTAGCTGATTTGTGTGAGATCTTATCAACTGATTTCTTCGATTTGCTTGAATTAGAACATTGCACATCACTTTGCCTATCCTTTCGCTGATCACACCAGAACTCCATGACATTTTATTTCGTTGAAAAGTTTTAGAAAATACTTGCTCACCTGGTTTGAAGTATCTTGGTTTTGAACCATTTTTCTTGTTGAATGCTAACTCCATTAATACATTTTTCTTTGATTCCGTAGCTTTTTGATGTTTTATAAGATCTAATGGTGTACACAGCTTTCTTCCAATAAAACATTCGCACCTTCAGGTGCGCTTGGATTAGGTGTAGCACGATACTGAGACAAGAATACAAGCAAATTTGATTTATCATCGGTGGAATTCTCGGTATATGCTTTGGCTAAAGCTCTTTTGATGGTATCGACAAAGCGCTCAGCTTGGCCATTGGACTGCGGATGGTATGGTGGTGTTCTTATATGCTGAATTCCTCTTTCGTCACAAAAGCTTTTGAAACTTGAGCCTGTAAATTGCGTTCCATTGTCAGAAACATTTGTTTTTGGTTGTCCATATCTGCTCACAAACTCATGCAGGTGGTTTATAACTTCCGTTGACGTTATTGACGTTATTTGTGGTACTTCTGGCCACTTGGAAAGGCATCTACCATTACTAAGTAATATTTACCTCGTATTGGTCCTCCAAAATCAATGTGAATCCGCTCCAAGGGTTCATGAGGAATTTTCCATGAGCTAAGTTCTGTTTTTGTCGATGATTTTGATACGGCCTGACAATTTTGACACTGTTTGACATGGTTTTCGATGTCGAAATCAATTTTAGGCCAGTAAACGTATGATCTTGCACTGGATTTCTTACGTTGTATTCCTTGATGCCTTGATGACCTCGGTGTAGCTGTTTCAGAATCCGTCGTTGAAAAATGGCGGGAATAATAACTCTGTCTGATGTCATAAGGCAGTTATCCACTATAGTTTCATGTCGGTTGAAAAATGGAACAACATCTGGAGGCAGATTTTTTGAAGACTTTGGCCATCCTTTTTCAATATATTTGAATTTTGAGAAGCGTGGTGTCTGTGCTTGTTGTTTTTCGTACCATGTTGTGTGTGATTGGTAGAAGACCAATGTTGTCTTGAAGAATTGTTTTTATGTCGCTTTCGATGAGTGCGACTATAAAATCTTCTTCAATTTGTTGTTTTTGTACATCAATGAGCCTTGATAAAACATCAACATTTCCAAATTCTTTGGTGGATACATGTTGGATTTGAAAATCATAGCTCATAAGAATAAGAGCCCATCTTTGTAAGCGGTTGGCGGTGTGCGTAGGAATACCTTTTTGAACCAAATATTTTAAGGAGTGGTTTGTGATCGGTAAGTAATGTAAATTGACGACCATAAATCATTTTGTTGAATTTCTTACATGCGAAAACGAGTGCAAGGCCTTCCTTCTCAATTTTAATATAACGCTTCTCTGATGGTGTAAGTACGCGTGAGACATGGTAAATAACTTTTTCTATTCCTTCGGGCATTTTGTGAAAAATTTGGGCACCAATTCCTACCATGGATGCGTCTGCTGCTACGATGATTGGAAGTTTTGGGTCATAGTGAGTTAGCAGTAAGTCGGAAAGAAGAATGTCTTTAAATTCCTTGAAAGCATTTTCACATTTGTCATTCCAATCGCATTTTGTGTCTACCTTTAGCATTTCATCCAATGGATGTCGTAGTTGTCTCATGCTTGAAATAAATTTTCCATAATAATTGACTGCTCCTAGGAAAGAACGTAGTTCTGAGATGTTGGTTGGTCTTGGCATTCGTTGAATCGATTCAATTTTGGATGGATCTGGTCGAATTCCACTGGCATCGATTATATTTTTTTTTTTTTTTTTATAATCTACCCGCGCTCAAGGGATTATGATTACCCTTGAAATGTTTCAACACAGCGCGGGCGTGAAGTTAATGAAGAGAAAGAAGGATAGGAAAGATGACCAAAATATTTGATTGATGTCTTAAATAATTCACATTTTGACCAGTTGATAGTAAGGCCATGCTCACTAAGACGTTTTATTACTTCCATTACCACCTTGTAGTTTTCATCTAATGATTTAGTTGGGATGTAGATGTCATCTAAATAAGCTGCAACTTGTCCAATGCTTTGCAAAATTATTTCAATCGCTTTTTGGAAAGCTCCTGATGCGGGTTTTGATCCAGGCGCTAAGCGATTCATTAAGAAAAGTCCTTTGTGTGTGTTCATGGTGAGAAGTTTTTTTGAATCATCATCTACTTCAAATTGCATGTAGGCATCAGAAAGGTCAATGTTGCTAAATATTGTGCAATTTGATGTCTTAGCAAACATTTCATCAGGAGTCGGAATTGGATGAGCATTTGGTTGCAAACAGCTGTTCAAACCTGTAGAGTAGTCTGGACAGATACGAATTTTGTTGTTCGGTTTACGTACCACGACAGTAGGAGCTGCCCAATCTGAGTGTGTGATTGGTGTAATTATACCTGCATTTTCTAGTCGTTTTAATTCCGCTTCTACCAGTTTCGCAACTCCATATGGAACATCTCGTTTTGGAATGTACACGGGCTTTAATTCTAACCGTAATTTAAATTTGGTGCAATGGCCTGTTTTGGATGAAACCACGTTTGGAAACTTTTTCTGAACTTCTTTGAAGACTAAGTCTTTATTCATATCTGCTGTTATTGTGTTGCAATAGAGTTTAGTGGTAAGTTCCAGTAAGCAAATTTTTCAATTAGGTCGATTCCAAAAATGTTTAAATTGAAAAGACTCGTGACATAAATGGTTGCATCTCGTACCTCATTTTTGTGTCGTACTTGTGTAGTAATTGTGCCAATGAGCGGTAGTTTGTTTTGAGATGCATCAGATGCCCTGCGTTTACTTGGCTTTAATTTTGGACGACCCATTCTAATCCAGTTTGTCTTTAAAATAATAGTGATGTCCGCTGCCGTATCGAACTGTAATTTTTTGATTTGCTTGTCCGATACCCCGACAGTGATGAATTTTTTGTATCCGAAGTATGATTGCTAACACAATTGATGCTGCTATGATGATGTGGAACTGATTTGATGACATTTTGTCTGAAGCCTTGCTTTTTTTTGTTCGCAAATTTGTTGTAAGCATGTTTAGGCTTGGCAGTATTCTGTGTGGAGGTGTTAGGTTAATCCCCTTGTGACTGCTTTTGGAAACATGAACAATATCCCTCTTTATGTCCCAGATTATTACAAATCTTGCATTTGTGTTGTGTGTAGGTACAATCTTTCACAAAATGCATTGCACCACATTGCCAACATGGTCTTCTTGGAGTGTCGAGACGCTTATGTTGCATTTCTAATTTTTGACGATTGATTTGGCTGTTGCTGCTGCGGGAAATTTGATTGCGATTTTCTTTCCTTGATTCAATTACATTGACCAATGATGTGTCTTTCGTTTCCAACAGACGTGAATCGTTGAGCTTAAAATTAAATCTCAAAATCTTTCTATTCTTTATTAGAATTAAATTTAAGGTTATCATAAAATCCGTGATAATCTTTTGGAAGTCGTTTCTTTAAACTCTGTAAGTCGTTATATTTTTTTAACGACAAAGGTATGAAATTTTCATAAAGTGATTTTAAAATAGTTTTTGAAATATCTATTTTCGCTTTCCTTTGCGGAGATAATATCCAATCATTGTCGAAATTAAGTTTATAATACATACCCGTGGAATCATATCTTATGCATTTAAGATCTGTTACCTGCGGATCACCCGTTTTAAAGCCTGATGGTCTAATGGATTTATAGTAACTAATTTTGGAAAAGTTTTAAAAAAAAAGTATAGTCTAAGTACGTCACTTTATAGGGCTCGGGGAATCTTCTTGCCTCTTTTATGATTCTAACAAAATCAGCTGGAACGTACATTTCTTTTGACTTCTTTTTTCTTTCGATGGTTAAATGGACAGAATCACATTCCATCTGGGTATGTCCAACTGTCAAATACTTTTGGTAAATCGTCGTATTATGTTTTATCGCCACGAATTGTAGAAGATTAGCTAAGTTGACGTTTTGATTTTGTGCGCTACATCCATCGCTAAACAGGACTGTTGGAACAATAAAATCACAAACATTTTCCAAAACACGAAAAACAAATGAAGCAACAACATTAGAATCCATTCCACCTTCTCCTTCGTGCCATACGTAGCAATGAACTTCTGATGTTTTCAAATTGAAAAAAGTAAACTGATGCACAGCAAGCTTTTGCTTAAAGTATGTAGCTGATGCAGCTATGAAAGGTACCAATTGGACAGCTTGAACGTCCAAAGTATAAGCATTTATTTTATTCTTTAACGCTTTTTCTTTGTCATTATCTTTTTCCAACCTTGCTTTATTTTTGTTGCTAACATGTTCACTATATCTGTCTTCGTCAATGTTTCCGTTCTTAAAACTATAGCATACATCACATTGATCTTTTTTTGGCTTATACAATCCAATGTTAGAAGAATATGCTGTCTTCAAAATGGATAAATACGATGATCTTTCATTATTTGGAATATTTGTATCCTTCGCAAACTGTTCATACATTCTGTAAACATCTTTAAGAGATGTGTAGCTGAAATCAAAATATTGTTTGTCAGTTTTTTGCCTACAATAGTGAGATTCAAGCTTAGATAGGCCCGCTAAAAAATCTTTGACATGTTCTTTTTTTTTTAAGTTGATAGCGGATTCTTTCTTTTTCGACTTTTCTGTTTGAAAAGGAATTCCAAAGTCATTAGTTTCTAAAACCCAATTTCGTACCGTCCATTCTCCCAAATTAAATGTATTTAAAAACATTTTTTTGCAGACTGGTACAGCAATTTTTCAACTTTTAACTTATATTTTTTAAAGTTAAATTCCGTCTTGAATTATCACCACCTGTACGGCGAGCTATGGAATGCTTTTCTACAAGAGCTCCAATCATCACTTTTCGCTCTTTCCAAGACATGTTTTTCCAAAAAGAATTAAATAATTGTTTTCTTTGCGATTCAGGTATTTCATAACATTTAAAATGCTTGCTCATTTTACACTTAGCGGAATCACAACGAGGCTTGAGCACACGTTTTTGTCTTTTTTGTTTCCCGACTATCTTTCCTTTTTCTTTTCTAAGACTATAGTATTGCTTTCCTTTTTGCCGTGCTTTTGCGACTATATTCTTCTTCCATTTCTCCGGTCTACCCTGTCCTTTCTTCCTTCTTTTTTTAGAAATAAGACCGAAATTTTCATCTAGCTCAAGGTTTCTGCGATTAGACCTGTTAGAATCAACAGAGAAAGATTTTGATGAGGGTTGACAACAGCTTGATAAATCAGAAGTAATGGAATTTTGATTATCGTTTGGTTCAATAAATAGTCCGGTCTGATCATCAAGGATGAAGCTTTCGTGTTCGTATTCTAATGTAGGAATATTGTCTTCGATTTCACATTCAATAAACATGTTTATTTAAAATTGCTGGTTTAGAAGTACCTGGTTCAGTAATATTATTATTGTTATTAAATTCGCCATCCAACAGGTGCCTTAAAGTTTAAAACTAATTGTTAAGACTTTTAATTCAAGACGATAACGAGAACATTTTGAAGAGTAATGTAGTGTGTTTATGTGCACATAGTTTATGCACGTATCAGGTGACGAATACCACTCGTCACTTGATACGTCGCGAAGCGACATTGTGCACATCAGCACACCATAATCTTCCCACGACATGCAATGAACAACGTGCATTGCAGGTCGTGGAGGAATGCACCTGCATATATCAAGTGACGAGTGCTATCCGTTCTTTTTAATATTATTATTATATTATTATATTTTAATATTTTCTGCTGACTCCACAAATGTACAAATGTGTGAATACAGCATAGTTTTAAGTAAGAGAGTTGATATACTCGTATTATTTTCATGTTCATAATGTATGAGGAAAAATGTATCATAATAAATAAAGTTAGTCTTAGGCTTCGGCCACGCAATGAGCGACGAGCGACTGAGCGGCTGAGCGACGAGCGATAGAGCGACGAGTCTGAGCGATGGCTGGCCATTTACTGAGCGTCATCGCTGAGCGATTAGTTACGAAAATGCAATTTTCAAGTGTAGTTCGTCGTAGTCTTTAAGTTGAAAGTCGCATTCATATTTAAAGAGCTATTATACGATCAAGAAAACGAAGGTTTGATGTATACCCAATAAATCGTATAAGGGCAAATTATGTTGAATCTTCGCAAATATCCAGACCTATTTTATCAATACTGTCGTATGTCAAAAGAATCTTTCAATTTGCTGTTGGAAAAAGTTCGGCAAAGATTAACAAAACAAAGGAAGCCAATTAGTGCAGAAAAGTGACTAATTTTATTACCAAAGTTAGGTACTATAGGGCTAGTTCTGCTTTTGGAAAAAATAATTCAACTCGAGATTTTGATCAAAGTTGACATTGCGATGATAGCGAAGACAAATAGTGGGTCCGGAAATTCCGTCTGTCTGTCTCTTCCTTGATTTGCACCTTAAGCTACTGGAGTTATTTTCTTCAAACTCGGTACATAAGGATCTTCGATGATTCCCTAGAGATAAAATTGAAATTTTTTTATCTCCAAAAGTAACGGTATGGCGGTATACACCCGTATTGCAAAATCATATTTAGGCATGGACTACATTGAATGAATGAATAAATGAACGAATGAACCGTTTATTTGATTTTTGAATTTCTTATCAACGACTCTAACGGTTTTAACTCAAATTTTTATGCAGCAGCTCCTTTGAAAAAATATGGTCTATAATGGTCTACAAAATTTTTCGAAAATATAGTTTTTGGGTTTGAATATCTTCAAATTGTTGTCCAATAAGTGTTAATTTATTTATGTGTTGTTTAATTAATGTTAATTTATTCCAATTTATTTATTATTTAAAGCATAATGTAAACACAAATCTATAAATCCAAAACAGTAAGTGCAATAGACCGAGTAAATAGTTTTTTTTCAAATTTTAATTAATAATAAGTATCATCTCTTTGTATTTGTATCTTTAAAGATAATAAATATTAACCCCTGAAGAAGCCAACAAGTAATTGGCGAAACGTAGGGTGAAAAATGAATTAATTTGTATTGATTAATTGCATCCACTAAAACGATCATTAAGCCCAAACATCAATTTTAAATTAAAATTTTAACATATGATCAAAAATCAGTGTTGTTCCTCTACGTGTCGACTTTGATTGTCTACATTAATGCGTAGACAATTGTGTCGACAATGTAGACAATGTAAACAATGTAGACAATGTCGACTATGATGTCGACAATGTAGACAATGTACACAATGAAGACAAAGCATGCCAGCCAATCTGTCATTCTTGATTTCTCTGTCACATTATTTACTTCATTTAAGAAAATTTCAGGTGTTGATTTGAGTTTTTATTCAAATATTGGTCGACGAAAAAATAAAGGTTTCGATCAATTAGGTTTTCCTTTAATACAATAACAAATATGTAGCATATTCTACAAAATACTGGAGAAAGCCGTATTCGCAGCCACAGGTAAATAAAAATGTTAAAAGAAGCATATTCATATCCTAATAATAATGCCTTCACATTCATTTACGAAAGGAATGCCTGTAAGCAATCCCAATCACCTGCGACATCTAAATCCGGCGATGTCTCTATGATTGTTTTGATTGATGACAATGATTTTGGGTCGAGCTCTGATTTATTAGACGAAACATAATAAGAAAAATTGAATGTCTACGTTGTCTACATTGTTGACATTGGCATGTAGACAATCATGAATTGTATACGTTGAATTGTCTACACGTAGACAATCGTGTAGTCTACATTTTTTGTCTACATGGAACAACACTGTCAAAAATTTAAACAATCTTCAAAACGTTTATTTTCAAATCATGTCCTTGAATCTATCCAAAATATCGTTCTTAAAAAATTTTAAAGAAAGTTCTTGTACACAAAATTACTTTAATAATAAAACGATTTTTGAGCTTTGTTTGCATTAATTCATACTTTTCTGAAAATCAGACGGCAATTTCATGCATTTGAACATTTTTGTCTCATTAAATCCATGCTTTATATTTATTTATACAAACATTTTTAATTCCAAAGTATTTTTACATAAGGGCAAGTTCGTGCGATCCAGTCATGCATTTTATTTATTCTTTATTTTTATTGTTTACTTTTGCCAAAATAACATTCTGAATGTCGCTTTCCATCTCAAGTTTTTTAAAGCTCGTTAAATTTTGCCCTAAATGGCAAAAGACTTTTGAAAAATTTCATATTTTAAACTTTCTATGCTTACATATTTTCTCCACGGACTAACTTCGTCGCTCAGCGATCGACTGAAAAATTAAAACAGATTTGATTGCAGAGCGACGTCGCTCTGTCGCTTGAAAAAATCTCAAGTCGCTCAGGGTTTACGTGGCCACCTCCATACAATTTCATGTGTTTTAATTTTTTTGCGTCGCTCAGCGACTCGTCGCTCAATCGCTCAGTCGCTCGTCGCTCAGCGATCGCTGAGCGACGAAGTTAGTCCATGGAGAAAATATGTAAGCATAGAAAGTTTAAAATATGAAATTTTTCAAAAGTCTTTTGCCATTTAGGGCAAAATTTAACGAGCTTTAAAAAACTTGAGATGGAAAGCGACATTCAGAATGTTATTTTGGCAAAAGTAAACAATAAAAATAAAGAATAAATAAAATGCATGACTGGATCGCACGAACTTGCCCTTATGTAAAAATACTTTGGAATTAAAAATGTTTGTATAAATAAATATAAAGCATGGATTTAATGAGACAAAAATGTTCAAATGCATGAAATTGCCGTCTGATTTTCAGAAAAGTATGAATTAATGCAAACAAAGCTCAAAAATCGTTTTATTATTAAAGTAATTTTGTGTACAAGAACTTTCTTTAAAATTTTTTAAGAACGATATTTTGGATAGATTCAAGGACATGATTTGAAAATAAACGTTTTGAAGATTGTTTAAATTTTTGATCATATGTTAAAATTTTAATTTAAAATTGATGTTTGGGCTTAATGATCGTTTTAGTGGATGCAATTAATCAATACAAATTAATTCATTTTTCACCCTACGTTTCGCCAATTACTTGTTGGCTTCTTCAGGGGTTAATATTTATTATCTTTAAAGATACAAATACAAAGAGATGATACTTATTATTAATTAAAATTTGAAAAAAACTATTTACTCGGTCTATTGCACTTACTGTTTTGGATTTATAGATTTGTGTTTACATTATGCTTTAAATAATAAATAAATTGGAATAAATTAACATTAATTAAACAACACATAAATAAATTAACACTTATTGGACAACAATTTGAAGATATTCAAACCCAAAAACTATATTTTCGAAAAATTTTGTAGACCATTATAGACCATATTTTTTCAAAGGAGCTGCTGCATAAAAATTTGAGTTAAAACCGTTAGAGTCGTTGATAAGAAATTCGAAAATCAAATAAACGGTTCATTCGTTAATTCATTCATTCATTCATTCAATGTAGTCCATGCCTAAATATGATTTTGCAATACGGGTGTATACCGCCATACCGTTACTTTTGGAGATAAAAAAATTTCAATTTTATCTCTAGGGAATCATCGAAGATCCTTATGTACCGAGTTTGAAGAAAATAACTCCAGTAGCTTAAGGTGCAAATCAAGGAAGAGACAGACAGACGGAATTTCCGGACCCACTATTTGTCTTCGCTATCATCGCAATGTAAACTTTGATCAAAATCTCGAGTTGAATTATTTTTTCCAAAAGCAGAACTAGCCCTATAGTACCTAACTTTGGTAATAAAATTAGTCACTTTTCTGCACTAATTGGCTTCCTTTGTTTTGTTAATCTTTGCCGAACTTTTTCCAACAGCAAATTGAAAGATTCTTTTGACATACGACAGTATTGATAAAATAGGTCTGGATATTTGCGAAGATTCAACATAATTTGCCCTTATACGATTTATTGGGTATACATCAAACCTTCGTTTTCTTGATCGTATAATAGCTCTTTAAATATGAATGCGACTTTCAACTTAAAGACTACGACGAACTACACTTGACAATTGCATTTTCGTAACTAATCGCTCAGCGATGACGCTCAGTAAATGGCCAGCCATCGCTCAGACTCGTCGCTCTATCGCTCGTCGCTCAGCCGCTCAGTCGCTCGTCGCTCATTGCGTGGCCGAAGCCTTAGTCTTGATTCAGACCTAAGAAAATAGACTTGTGTTCCTTCATTTTATTTAAGCCATTACATGGCGACCGTGACAGTGAAATTTTTTATTAAGCTATTATATGGCGACTTTGTTATCCATTACTTAAGAAAAAATTAAAACAAATTATATTCTTTGATACATAAATGTATAGTGATATAAAATTTTTAAGACCATATTTTTGGTTCATTTAAAAAAGAATCTGAACAAGAAAATTGCAGAATATGTGAAATTTCTGCAAGTTGTGTTAAGAACAACAGTAACTGATGAATAAACTGAAAAACTTAAAAAAAAACAACAAGAACAAGAAAATCGCAGAATACGTGAAATTTCTGCAAGTTGTGTTAAGAACAACAGTAACTGATGAATAAACTGAAAAACTGAAAAAGCCTGGATCTTCAATGGTATGTTCAACTTCAAATCCCAAGTTCAAGGATCTCAGCTCATCAATTATTCATTTTAATTTTTTTTTTTTTTTGCATTTAAATAGAGTAGTTATATTGACATACAAAGATACAGATAATATGCTAGATATAGTACGTGATTATACGGTTGAATATCAGATATGTACATTGTACATAAGTGATTTGATCAAATAAATATTGGTAACATATTATTTTTAATTTTGAAGATAAATGTAAGTACATTATTAATAGTAAGCCATTTTAAAGTATATATCATAAATTGAAAAGCTTAATCATGAATTTTTTTTAATAATTTTATGATATTTCTATAAATCATCGTGAAAAAAAAATATTAATTGTTCTATTAAAGGAGAAGCACCATCTTGTAAACCTAAAATTGCTCATGTTGACATTTTTCTAATAAAAGTAAAACACTTTATATATATGAAGCTTAAATCCATTGCACTAATCTGTTTATTGTACAAACCATCGAAAATCTATTACTTATTTTTTTTTTCTCTTTCAAAAAAAAAATCCAATATTTATTTACTTTAGAAAAAAAAATTTTTTTTTTGATGCATTCTTCTGCCGTTCTGTTTTTTTTAATCAAAATATAATCAATCGTCTCAAATACTCTTTGTAAGTCTAGAAAAACTGGAAAAACTACTCGGTTTTGTTTCTTCTGTTTAAAGTCATAGAGGTTTAAACATTAATTTAAAATGGGAGGTAAAACCTCCAAAGTAAAGGATAGCACAGCAAATGTGTTAAATGTTGTTGACGTGATGGATACAACTCCACACTTAGCTTATTTTTATTCACTAATCGTTTGTTGTTGTTTTTCATGTTAAATTTTGCGGTGTAGTGTATTCACTAACCAATAAAACACGGCTATTATCTGTAGTGCTGTAGTAGCATTATACTTGAAGCAGCTAATACATCAGCCGTGTTTTATTGGTTAGTGAATACGCTACATCGCAAAATTTAACATGGAAAACAACAACAAGCGATTAGTGAATAAAAATAAGCTAGTAAAAAAAGACTATTTAAGTGAAGATGGAGTTTCGGATGTTGAAATGTAGGAGGTGTTTAGGTGGTATCGGAAAAAAATATATGTTGGCATGCTTGAGGGTGTATTCGTTGGCAGAGGCGGATCGTGAATTTGTGGGGCCCTGGGCTGAAACTATTTAGTGGCCTACCTAAGTACTCAACTAATAGCCATGTCAAAAAACTGTGTCTATAGTGATATATTATTATTTTATATTCTTTATTGCACAAAAAAAACATAAATGTTACTTAAATCTACGCAAGCATTAGTTGTGCAAACGGCGACCTTATTGGTGTGGTAGCAATCTCTTCTAGGCAACCTTTGGGTGAGAGTGAAAACGAAATAGTGATATATATAAGAATATAAAAAAACAATAAAAACATGTTATTTATTTATTATGAATTAGTAAATGAAATTGACAGATTATGTGTATGAGATGTTATATAAATTATAATTTATAAATCAACCTTTCTGCATTTCTGTGCTGAAAATTCCTTAATTTGGTCATCACATTGCAAGTGTTTTGTTAGATCACAATTTATCGAAAGAAGTGATAAATTATTTAGTCGATAGTTCGACATTGTTGTCCTGTATTTATTTTCTACATAGGACATCTTGGAGAAAGAGCGCTCTGCTTCAAAGCTAGTAATTGGCAAAGTTAAAAAAATCTTTAAAATGGTATAGCAGTTAGGGAACACGTTAACAAGTTTATTTTCATACATGAGCTTAAAAATATCACTGGAAGAGGTGTACGATTCTGGCTTAGATTGGAGTAAGTACGGTTTGAATTGAATGCACTCATTCAATAAATGCTCGTCTACGTCTTCTGGGTAATAATCAATACTATGACGCGCACTTTCCAAATCTATGTTTTCCATGTTATTGTTTTGCAAATCCATTAAAAATTTGAATTTTTTGCTATATGTCTCTTTCTATTGATATATGACACAGTGACATTAGCAAACCTAATTAAAATGACTTTGATTAAAAAAATACTTTGCACAACTGTTTTTTTTGCTCATAATTACACCATCCTATCAAATTTCACCTAATTTGGTCCAGTAGTTTCGGAGCAAATTAGCTGTGACAGACAGATGGGCGCACGAGTGAGGGCGGACGAGTGATCATATAAGGGTTTCGTTTTTCATTTTTTTTGTACATAAACCTAAAAATACCATAAAGAAGAAAAACATGATTTAGAAATATTTTTACTTACCAAGTAAAAGCAAGAAATCTTGTATTAATTAACAAATGTTACTTATTTAGACATAACTTTTAAGTTATCACTTACTCATTAGTAAACTGACTCATTAAACACAGTTCTAACAATTAACACAGTCAGTTTGTCACTTTGATGACGAGAACAGAAGTGCGGAAGAAAAAACAAAATCACGTCAGGCTTTACGTTAAACAGCGCGGCGGGAAGTCCCTCGTAAGAATAGATAAAAAGGTAGTAGCCTATGCTGATGACTTTGCGTTATTAGCGACAGGTAAATTCTTACCCACTATCAGCGAACAGATCGAATACGCCCTTTCTAAGATTGGTAGATGGACTAGAAAGTGCGGTCTGATGGTTAACCCGTCAAAAACAGAATTAGTCCTTTTTACAAATAAGAGGAAAATACCAAACTTCAGAATACCTTCAATTGAAGGCACCCCACTGAAGATTTCAGATCATGCAAAATATCTTGGCGTGATTCTAGATAGGAAATTAAACTGGAGTCTTAACACTAAGGAAAGAGTAAAAAAGGAATAATTGCATTCAACTCCTGTAACATAATCTTTGAGAAATCCTGGGGACATAACCCAAAAATTATCAGGTGGATGTATTTGGCGATACGATCATCAGACCAATACTAACTCATGGTAATTTGGTATGGTAGAGTGCAACGGAAAAGAGGCACGAACCTCAAAACTCTGACAAAAGTACAGAGACTTGCGTGCATTGGAATTACGGGTACCATGAGATCCACACCAACAGCAGGGTTAGAGGCGATACTCAACCTGAAACCCCTAGACCCTTTAGTACAAGAATCCGCAGCATATAGCGCTTTAAGGCTAAGCCAGACTAATACCTGGAAAAACAGTGCAACAGGACATGCTCAAATTCTTCAGAAATATTTGGGTGATAGTATCAGTACAGATTATACAACACCCGAACTTGACTTTTATAAACCATTCCAAACTGCCTTTCCAAGCAGAGAAGAATGGCTGAACAACCAACCCTACGCCAGTGAATCAGCAATAGCAATATATACTGATGGCTCCAAAATGGACACAGCTGTTAGTGCAGGCTTTTTCTCAGAACCTCTTGAGCTAAACAACCCACTTAGGCTCCCAGATCATAGCGGTGTTTTCCAAGCGGAGGTCCTGGCAGTGACAACAGCTGCTAGACAGGTATCAATGATGGCGATATCACAGGCTGATATCACCTTTTACATTGACAGCCAAGCGGCAATAAAAGCGATTTCTACCACTGTGATAAAATCGAAGCTTGTCTCTTGCTGTCGCGAAGAGCTTAAGGTTCTTGGCACGCAGCACAATATTAGACTCTGCTGGGTACCGGGACACAGCGGCATACCACGTAATGAAAATGCCGATGAGTTGGCAAGACAGATGGTAAGTATCCCACTCTGCAACATTAAACAGAAAATTTCAGATTTAATCCTAAAGAAATCCAATGAAAGGTGGAGTCTACTTGACATCTGTGATACCACTAGGAAAGTATGGCCTTGCTTTAACAAGCAGAGGACTGACAAAATTATGCAACTTAGTTGGAAGTCCCTTCGCTCTCTTACGAGCATAATCACCGGACATAATTTACTAAAATATCATAAATTTAAAATGAAACTAAGTACAGATGACCTATGCAGAGGATGTGGTGATGAAGAGGTACATGAAGACACATCACACTTTCTCTGTCATTGCCCGTCACTAAGCCACCAGAGAAGGAAATGGCTTGGTAGCTACTTCTTTGACAATCTAGAAGATATTTCTAATATTTCAGGAATACACATATTGAACTTAGTCAATGCCTCAAAATGGCTTGACTGATTAACAGAGCACATCGACGCCCCAGACGAAAAACATTCTGTACCTGCACTCCGACGAAAAATATTACAATTCAAGAGCTTACGCGAAAAACATTTCAACTTGGGAAGACTGGGGGCCTAGTATGTATTTCGATTCTTCTTTCAATTCTATTCGAAAGTCATTTCCGATTCTACTTTGAAATGGTACCACCTAAGAAAGTAGAATCGGATCGCAGTAATGCCAATTAAGTGATACAAATATTTTCGATTTTCGAACGAGCCTCGAATTATATTTATCCAAAACAAAACAAAAAAAAAAAAAAAAAAAAAACAAACAATTGAAATTGCTGCTCACATTAAAAAGTCAAATAAAGTGTACGAAAATAAATTATTTTAAAGGTGAAAATCAAATTAAAAAATGGATAGTGTCGCTATATGGCTTCAATATGATGAGAATGAAGAAAGAACATCACAAATAGAACGCAGAATTATTAGAGACAAATCCAACGTGATGGAACTAAGCGAGAAAAGGTACTTAATGTGGATATATTCTTGTTCCAATATAATTATGTATAAATATATCTAATTGTAAAACATTGTTTTCAGTTTTGTCAGAAACTACCGCCTATCGAAAGCCGCTTTTATGTTTTTATTTAATAAGATATCTTCGGATATGACTATTCGCAGAAGACAGAGTTCTGTCCCGAATATTATTAAGATATCGGCAACATTAAAGTTTTTGGCTACAGGTGGATACCAAAACCAAATTGGTGGTGACAGGCATGCTGGACTTGCACAAGAAACTATGTCCAAGGTTATGGCAGATGTGTTAAGGTCAATAGAAAGAGTTATGTGCCCCCTTTTAATAAATTTTGAGATGTCTGAAGAAGAAAAAAGAAAATCAAAAAGATTTTTTTGGGAAAAGTCGCGGATTCCAGGAATATTTGGAGTTGTAGATGGGACCCATGTTCAACTTATTCGTCCATCTACCAACGAACACCTTTTCTTCAACAGGAAACTCAAACATAGCATTAATGCCATGGTGGTAAGTAGAAATAGTGGAAATATAATATACTTATATTTGTATGTACATATGAACATATTATGAATACATCTTTATTTTAAAATTCTGTTATCTAGATTTGTGACTATAATATGGTAATAAGGTCGGTAAATGCACGATATAGTGGTGCATCACACGATTCCCATATATGGGCCCTCAGTACCGAAAGAGCGTTCCTTAAACGCCGCTTTGAAAATGGAGACACGTCATCTTGGTTATTAGGCAAGTTAAACAATAGATTTAAGATAAATATATTACATTATTCAATACTTTTCATAGGAGATTCCGGATATCCCTTGGAGCCTTGGATCATGACACCATATAGAACAGCAGCTGAAGGATCTTTGGAATCGAAATTCAACGAAAAACATTCAATTTCAAGATCAATTATCGAGAGGGTTTTTGGTGTCTTAAAGGCAAGGTTCCGATGCCTTTTGGCAGCAAGAGAGCTTCACTATTCGCCTGAGAAGGTTGCGCGAATTATAAATGTCTGCTGTGCCCTCCACAATCTGTGTTTAAAGTTCAAAGTACGACTACCTGAACCAGCACAAGAGGTTAATTTGGACGATGTAAATAATTTTAATTTAGAACAACATTCGCTTGAAAACGAACACTATTCAAATTTAGCCAAAAGAACAAGAGAAAATATAAAAAATGATTTGTTCAACAATTAAAAGATATGCATATCTTTTTATTTCAGTAATTTTAAATAAAATATAAATAAATAAATTAATAAAACATAAAAATTAATTCAGTCTTTGGAAATGAAAATTAGGTAACACATTTTAGAATAGGATAATTGGTAATAAAATCAAATAAATAAAAAAATTCATTTTAAATCACAATATGTGCATAAGCACTACACTACATTCTTTGGCGGAGTTTTAAAATTTCGTCCTTAGCCTGCAACTTCGCAATTCGTATTTTAGTTTTTTCTATGTTGCTTTTTTTTTAAATTCGAATATTTCTTTCTTAAGTTCGAGTTTTTGTTTTTTTAATTTGTACATCTTTTCGCTGGTTTCGTTTTGTCTTTTTGTGTATTTTAAAATTCCATTTAAATTTTCATTGATGTTCTTCAATAAATCATTTGAATTATTTTGGAACACAATTTGATTTTCAACTTGTCTTTCTAAAAGAGTTTCCTGTCGTTTTTTAGATTGAGTTCTTCGTTGAGAGGTATTGTAGAGATTCGAACTATTTTCTTCAACTATTTCGTTTTCTATATCCGCAACCATTGAGTCATAGATGTCTCCATCATCTTGGATGTCAAGAATTTCTATATCATCTTGATGTGACGTAATTGTAGAAACCCCAAAGCAAGCAACATTAGACATTCCCTCGACGGCTGTTGTAAGATCAAGTATTTCGGCCACCTTACTTTCTAGTGGAGTGAGAAGTTTTTGCTTCGATGGTCCGCCACCAGTTCCTGATAAGTTTACTTTATTTGTCCTTAATTTCCCCTTCACATTGTTCTTAAAATCCGACCAAACCTAGAAGTAAAACATTGAACATTGACCTATTGGTTGCCTTAGAAGTTCTTACCTTCTTCCATCCCTTTGCATCTCGTTGCGGTGGACCTTCAGCGTTGAGGTTTTCTGCCAATTTTGTCCACATTTGGTTGGACTTTTGCCGTGCTTCTGAGTTTTTCAAATAGCCTTTGCTTAAGTCACGATGTTTTTCAAGATATTCAACCAACATTTCATATTGCGATGGTTTGGTATTAACTGTTTTTGTTGATTGCCTGGTTAAAAAAAAAGTAAGATAAATAGTTAAATGATAATTTTAAATCCAATAAATTAATTTTTATCTATATTTACTTACATTTTTGATACGTAATATTATTTAATAACCTTCTCGCAAACACTTTTGATGTCGAATGAATAAGAACGAAATCGAACTGTTTTGCTATCGACTTTCGGATTAGGTAATTCCCCGAATTGCTAGTAGAAACAAAAGAAAAAGTTGGCACTACTGGACCTGTTCGACTTTCGTTGAAAAAAACTTGAGAATAGAAATACGGAATACCGATTTTCCGAATTCGAACAGTTTCATTGTAGAATCGAAATACATACTAGGCCCCCTGGACGAAAAACATTTTAATTCGGGAAGTCCACACGAAAAACATTTTAACTTGAAAAGTCCGCACGAAAAATATTCTACGAGTAATTTAGAAAATTCAAGCTTTATAATCAGTTTATTGATTTTTTGAAATATAAAAAGTTGGAATTTTTTTTACGTAATTTAAGGTGTGCTCAATTTATTAAAACAAATTGTCTTAGTACGATATTAGTTAGATAATGTTTAAAGTTAAGAATAATTTAGAAAACTACTTCAAAGTTGGAAAATATATAAGAAGTATTTATACTATCTTACCTCAATAATGGGCTGTTTAAAAAGAAAGAATTTAGTATAAAGCAAATAAAATAGTTTTTTTTACATACATATGTAAAAATTAAGAAATACAATAGTAACAATACGAGAACACTTTGAGTAGATTGTAGAAAAAAGATATATTTTCGCACTTTTGTAAGTGTTAATCTTTGAGTATATATAATATGGAGGGCTCGTTCCTATCCCTAATGCATTGTAGTACCTGCAGTTGTGATAGGGGTCGCTGTCTCACTTTCTGTAAGTTAAGGATACAGCTGTATGCTGTCAATTTGTGCTTACCTTCTCCTCGCATATCGTTCTCCGTCACATGTGATATGAAGCACTCGGCATATTTTTAGTCTTGTTTGCAAAAAACCGAAAAAACCTGCATATCAATAAGCTTTGTGACTGTTTTAATTCTTTACAAATTATACGTAAAAATAAGATCAAACTTTAAAGTGACTGTTAATTGCTAGTTTTGTAATCAAAATATTAAAGTTCCCTACTTGGAGGCGAATAGCTTCCCCACAATGACGAATACAATGGATTTACCAAGGATGGCAACTACAATCAGGAGATTTTTCAACAGCTGGACTGCAGTAATTAGCCTCGACTAAGAGAGATGAACAGCAGAATGATTTTTCCGACATCAGCGATCAATCCCCTGCAAGTGGTTTGTGTCACCTTTGTAATGAGGTAAAGATTAAGAAACTGGCACAATTCCAACCGAAAAACGAGTCCAAATTCGAAGAAGAACTCAAGGTGTAATGAGTTTTAGTCGGATTTAAAAAAATAAATTTGAATAAATATTTTAGTGTTTATTTAGTTGTTTAATGATACAAAAATATTGAATAATAAAATGTTTTTGTTTGTTAATTTGTATGCTATTCTTTTGTTCTAACTTAGATCTTCCCGCAAGGCAATCAATCCTGCCAAAAATTTTTTTTTGGTTGCCGCTGTCAAATAACTTTGTCTTACACAAATTTGAGTAGCGCCCCCTATGATAGTCACGCATTTGGAATAGAAACGAGCCCTCCATATTATATATACTCAAAGGTGTTAATGGAAAATTTAATAGTGAGAAAAACTCTAAATCAATTCAATCTGCATTTTCATGAATATTTCAACTTAATTTGCATTTTCATAAATACTTCAACTCCAGCTTAAAAACGAGATCTTCGAACACATCCGTGTGTAAGTTAATTTAACAAGTAGGAAGATCTTGGCACATAATACACCACATTATGTCTTGGCACATAATATACCAACTTCGGGAGATTATTAAGAGTGAGTTAAAAAGTGAATAAAGCTTTTCTTGGTGTTTGTATTACTGCGCTAGATATAGATAACCAATAAAACACGCCTATTGTCACTGCTCTATATTCGTTTGACAAGGTTACGACCAGACATAATATTTTTGCGCAACAAACGATTGAATTTGCTGAAGACCACCATGAAGATGCGAGCATATCTGAAAATAAGAGCAAATAAAGGATTTCGTTTTGTATGCAAAATAGGGTGTTTTAAAGAGAAGTTAAAGTTTGAATTCTGTAACCTCCCGCCCACACGAAAAAAAAAATGGACACAAATTGACAATTCTGTTGTTTGATTTGCCTAGTTTACCATTTCTAAGCAAAGTTAGCTTAGCTTCAAATTCTAAAGATTGTCCGAGTTTTATAAGTTTCTTGCGTGCATGCTGCAATTCAGATGTCTTAAAAAATCCGAACTTCTTTTCTGTTTTATAAAGTTTACTTAAACAATTGCGTTCGAATCTCAGGAGAGCGGCAGTTATTCGAATAAGTTTGTTGGGGGACAAATACTTAGGGAGAATATTAGTTCCAAGTCCAGGTTGTTGGACTACCACAGTGAGTGAGGCCTTAAATCTGGTGGTGATACACCACGTGAAGCGCAGTCTGCTGGGTTAAGAAGAGTCGAAACCTGTCTCCGCTGACTTATATGAGAGGCGTTGAATATCTGCCATACGATTGCCAACGTATACTGACCATTTCGAAGGTTGACCCCTTATCCATGAAAGAACTGTAGAGCTATCTGTTCAAAACAAGGTGTGGTAGATGTCTCTGCCAAGTTGCAAGCGAATTTTTTGAACTAATTTTACGAGCAGTGATGCTCCACACATTTCCAGCCTTGAGATTGAAACCTTTTACAATGGTACTACCTTAGTCTTAGACTGCAGTAAAGTAACAATTCCTTCACCCCTGCTATAAATCACTATGCTAAGTGCGATCCGTCACAGAACCAATGGTTTTGCAAGACGCTAGTCTTATCACATGCAATACATTGTGCCTTCTAGCTCTTTTTTCAAATCATCAGGCAAGTGATCATTCCAGTCAAGTCCTGCCATCTACAATTTTTGAAAAGTAATTTTTGGCAATATGGTTGTTGGAGCTAGCCAGCCTAATAGGTCATATAGTTTTGCGGCATCTCAAAGAAGTTTTCTTTTAGTTACGTGAAGGCATTCATTAAAGTTTATTTTAAATTGAACTGGTGTCCTATTCAAGACCCAATGCTTTAACGATGGTATTATCAAATTGAAACTTGCTGGTTATTTCCTTGTACTCCTCCGGAATAGTATTATAAAAACTCAGATGAATTAGATATCCATTTTTGTAAGTTAAAGCCCCCAGATTTTAAAAGGTCACAAAGATGAAATTACATCGTCTACATAAGTATCAGAAAGTAACACTCTACAAGCATTACGAAAGGACTCTTTCTCATCTTCCGCGAGTTGTTGAAGAATGCGGGTTTCGGCAACACCCTCACGAGCCTTTTAAAAAATATTATTTTTGCACATTAGAAAGGCTTTGATTATTGTACACTAATGATTGATGAAACATAATAACATAATAAAAAACATCATCATGCCAAGTACCCCCATCGAACAACACGTTCAAATGATAAAACTTTATTATCTGGAGCATATAGAAGTGGACTCCGATATCAGTAAAAAATAAAATGCAAGACTGGGTCGTATGAACTTGCTCATATGTAATATTCTAGGAATTTTATAAACTAATAATACCCAGTTTCTTTCGACACTACGGATGTAAACGGCATGTGGTTCTTACAAGACGGTGATGCCGGTCATATATCGAATATTGCACTATCGAGAGCATGCGTATCTCACGCAGAGACGATGTGAATGTCTTCCGAGATTTGATCTCTTGCATTGCAACATAAGTTGTGCCATGACTAGAATTCAGACTGATCAATGCGCGAAAGTTATCGAAAAGTGGCCTTTTCGAATGCATGCCATTTGAAATAAAAGAAAAAAATTATTGATAGCTTTATCAGACACATTGTGCTTTGTTCTGATCCAATTCATCATGTATCCCTTGAATTGCGGTAATGTCTGCTGTTAGGTGGTTTTGATTGAATACAAGTGCTACATTTCACAACATATTCACGTATTTGATTTATCATATTCGGCCAGTAGAAATACTGACGAATCCTCTGAAGTGTCTTCGCTACACCACCATGAGCGACTTGTGGAGGATTATGGGCACGAACAATGATTTCGTTCGTGAGACCTGAAGGTACCCATAATCTCCATGTGTGTTCAACAGTAGTATTCTCGTCATATGGTGGGAAAGCACGTTTATACAAATAATTTTCATCGATTTTAAGGTCTGGCAATTGTTCTTGGTTTTCTTTAACTGTGTTTATTAGACTTACATATTCTTCCGATTTAAATTCTTTCGAGTTGAGATCTATCAAGGGAGATATGTTACCTAAATCTAAACTGTCGATTTCCATGTAAGCTCTAGATAACGTATCAGGGACTACATTTAAACTTCCTTTTCTGTGCACAATGTCAAAAGAAAATGCTTGCAGTTGGAGACTCCATCGGGCAAGTCTGCCGCTTAGGTCTTTGAGACTCATGAGCCATTTTAAGCTTGAGTGGTCAGTTATGACGTGTTACGTAGCCCATACCGCTTCATAAGCACGAATAGAATTGGAAGCCAAGAACTTTGTTTCCCTCACCAACCTTAGCAAAAAGTAATATGTTTAAATAATTGTGTCTATGCAGTTCACACACGCATAAGTACAACAACTTATTTTGTGTCACTTCATTCAAGGAAGTTACTCAAACGCAAATACGAGCGATTGAGTAAAATACTTACTTAAAGGAGATTACATACAAAAAAAAAAGGAACGAAGGATAGATTACAGAACAATTGACTAGGTGCTTAAATCCCGTGACAAACAAGCCATTGATTTAGCATCTTTTCTTCCCAAACAATACGCAAAGTCATGACGTAGATATAACGGGTGATTTTTTAAGAGCTTGAGAACTTTTTTAAAAAAAAAAACGCATAAAATTTGCAAAATCTCATCGATTCTTTATTTGAAACGTTAGATTGGTCCATGACATTTACTTTTTGAAGATAATTTCATTTAAATGTTGACCGCGGCTGCGTCTTAGGTGGTCCATTCGGAAAGTCCAATTTTGGGTAACTTTTTCGAGCATTTCGGCCGGAATAGCCCGAATTTCTTCGGAAATGTTGTCTTCCAAAGCTGGAATAGTTGCTGGCTTATTTGTGTAGACTTTAGACTTGACGTAGCCCCACAAAAAATAGTCTAAAGGCGTCAAATCGCATGATCTTGGTGGCCAACTTACCGGTCCATTCCTTGAGATGAATTGTTCTCCGAAGTTTTCCCTCAAAATGGCCATAGAATCGCGAGCTGTGTGGTGGCATGTAGCGCCATCTTGTTGAAACCACATGTCAACCAAGTTCAGTTCTTCCATTTTTGGCAACAAAAAGTTTGTTAGCATTGAACGATAGCGATCGCCATTCACCGTAACGTTGCGTCCAACAGCATCTTTGAAAAAATACGGTCCAATGATTCCACCAGCGTACAAACCACACCAAACAGTGCATTTTTCGGGATGCATGGGCAGTTCTTGAACGGCTTCTGGTTGCTCTTCACTCCAAATGCGGCAATTTTGCTTATTTACGTAGCCATTCAACCAGAAATGAGCCTCATCGCTGAACAAAATTTGTCGATAAAAAAGCGGATTTTCTGCCAACTTTTCTAGGGCCCATTCACTGAAAATTCGACGTTGTGGCAGATCGTTCGGCTTCAGTTCTTGCACGAGCTGTATTTTATACGGTTTTACACCAAGATCTTTGCGTAAAATCTTCCATGTGGTCGAATAACACAAACCCAATTGCTGCGAACGGCGACGAATCGACATTTCACGGTCTTCAGCAACACTCTCAGAAACAGACGCAATATTCTCTTCTGTACGCACTGTACGCATTCGTGTGGTTGGTTTAATGTCCAATAAAGTAAACTGAGTGCGAAACTTGGTCACAATCGCATTAATTGTTTGCTCACTTGGTCGATTATGTAGACCATAAATCGGACGTAAAGCGCGAAACACATTTCGAACCGAACACTGATTTTGGTAATAAAATTCAATGATTTGCAAGCGTTGCTCGTTAGTAAGTCTATTCATGATGAAATGTCAAAGCATACTGAGCATCTTTCTCTTTGACACCATGTCTGAAATCCCGCGTGATCTGTCAAATACTAATGCATGAAAATCCTAACCTCAAAAAAATCACCCGTTACTTTGTGGAGATAAACTTCGTGGAAATCCACAGCAATTAAATAAATCCTTACATTACCAAAACAATAGTGATATTTTTAAAGTCACGTTTATTATCTACGCTATGTAGGCTTATGTATAGCCAAAGGAAAAAAAGGGGATCATACTAACAAAAATTGCAGCTCAAAGTCATAAATACATACATACAAACATAAGTATCCTGTGGAGATATCCATATGGCGCGCGTGAAGATATGTTACTCGTAACTCGTTCTATCCATGTTGCTAATATAATACTCGTATACAGCGACGATCCTATCGATGGGACGGTATCTAAAAAAGAAAAGAAAACATTGGTTACCCTATGAGGCAAATGGAGTGGTGTCGTCCGAGAATTCTCCTGGTTTAGTTTGCACATTAAGACGATTACTCAGAAAACATTCTCGGCGACTTTTATGACTTATCCTTCTGATGAGTAACCCGGCAACAACTTAGATCTTGAAGATATATATATGCATATCTGAAAAGAAAGAACAAATATGTAGGTAGATATTCAAAAATAAATTATCAGAAAGATATAAATATAAGAACAAACTCACGGGTGGGAATGAATCGAACTTGTTGCTGTCCGTGAGGTTAGGTTATGTTGTGCTTGGGGTAGTTTCCGTTTTACTTTCGTTTATATGCTCATATGAACCAATTTGAAACCCTTATTTGGTTTTCTCAAATAAACACTATACCAAAGATTAAATATAGTTACCGAATACTTTTTATTTACTTTAATTTTCACAGAAAAACATAAGAACAACACTTTGAATGATCCGTGGAAAAACCGAATGTCAATGAAAAATGAAATAAGCTAAGAAAAGGGGGGAATCTAACGAAAGCAGCGCGAGCTTTTGGCGGATAGGTGAACTTAAGTAGGACTAGGAAGAAAAGAAGTCAAGAGTACGAATTTAGGATATCTGAGGCGGAGAAAAAACCTAGTTTTCCAGTCAAAGGGAGAAAAGAAGAATTTTATTGCAGAATCCAAAACGAGAATGGAGGATTGGCTAAAGAAGGGGAAGAGAAAAATGTTGCAATAGGAGAAATAGAAGTAGGGCAAATAAGGAAGACGAAAGTAGGGCAAAAAGTCAATGAACCTCTGGGGCCTGTTTCAGCGCTATTACATCAACTACATCTTACAACTACATCCTACAACTACATCAGTTACATTTTTCTGTTTCACACATAAAACTGAAAGTGTTGTATGATGTACCTGGAAAACATAGTTGATGTAGTTCATTTGACATTTCTTCTGTATATTTTTATTTGATTTGAGCTACGTTTTCATGTTTATTGTTTAATTCAAATCTCGTGAAAAAAACTTAATTTAACAAAAATATGTAAATATTTTCGATGATGACTTTGAATTTGATATACGCGATGAAAAAGAAGTAATGTATTTTTACAAAGATTCAATTTTGATTCGGAAGATCCATATTTTGTGGAGCGATTTCGAATGCCAAGAAATTGTATTGAATTTTTGGTTGAACGCTTGGGAGCATTTATTGCTCACCCAATTGATTGCAACCAATTTACGATGTCACCCCTGCAACAAATTCTTTCAACTCTTCATTGGCTTGGAAATGGAAGCCGATAGGTGTTGGGACCATTCATGGTGTCTCAAAGGCATCCGTATGTCGTTGCGTAAATAATGTTTAAAAATTTTTGTTTTCTAATAACGTATCTAATATCCTTTAAACTCTTTCCAACTGCTTCTACATCAAACATTTATAGTGTATCAATGTAGCAAGATTTTACTGTTAGTTGTATTACAACAATGTAGCTGTGAAACAGAATCATAGATTTTTCCAATAATTTTTTTTTTTTTTTTTTTATTAATTTTTTTATTTATTTCTTTGTAATAATTATAAAATAATGATTTAACAAATTTTAAATATAAAAATAACAAAATCAATTAAATATAAGTTAAAAAGAGAAGAAGAAAAATAAGAAAAGTTCATCTCGAAATGACTTAGTTATATTATATTTAAGTGTTTTCCAATTCATAAATAAGAAGAAGGTACAGTCTGTTGCCTAAAGACAAGAATCGAAAGTACCGAAGAAATTGAAGTTAAATAATGATTTACACAAATATTCTTTAAAAAATGTAGTGGGGTAAACACTTGGAGAGAATCAAAATATATGTAAATTAATAAAAGAAATTAAAGGGAAATGAAGAGTTAGTTCAAAAATTAGATTAGGATTTTGATAATATTATTGATTTCATTGAGATCAAAGTTAAAGAGCCATTTTTTTATGTTTTTGTTGAATAAATGAGTAGAGCGAATGCTACGTACGTCAGAGGGTAAAGCGTTGAAAAGTCTGGGTGCTGTTGAAGTAAAGAAGCTTAAAAAATGATTAGTATTGTGCACTGGAATGAAGGCAAGGTTACTACTATTACTGCGCAATGAGTAAGTTGGTATATTGTGACTTAAAAGATAACCACATCTCAAAAAATATATTTTTAAAACTTTATAGAAATAAAGATGTTTCAGAGGCAAAATACGAGAACTGACAAACAATGGAAAGCTATGTTCATATTTCCTTTTTTTCCATATGGTTCTTAAAATATTCTTTTGTGTAACTAGAAGAGGCTGTAAAAGATTTTTGTAGCAACCACCCCAACAAATTATACCGTATTGTAGTTTCGATTGAACTAACCCATAATAAAAAGTTTCCATAAGTTTTCTACAGCATAGTTTTTTTAAATGAAACATAATATAATTGGTTGAAGCTAAATATTTCTGTAATGCTTTAGTGTGAACTTTCCAATCCATTTTGTTGTCAATATGTATTCCAAGATATTTATATTCAGTAACTGTTTCAATATAGAAACAGTTTGGAGTACAATTTTTAACTAAAGCATTATCTAGAACTTCTACGGAAGTACAACATGAGTTACTACTTAGTGGGATTTTTTTGCAGTCATAACTATGCTGAACAAGAAGAGGAAGATTCAAATCTAATATCTGAGGTTTGAAAAACATAATTCTAGTTTTCTCACTAATAATGAGTTTATGAATGCCAAACCAATGTCTAAATAACTCTAAGTCATGATTAATATCAGAAATCATATCAAGTAAACTGGGGCTAGAACAAACACAAGCTAAATCATCAGCAAAGCCCACTACTTTACCTTTTAAATTCAGACTGAATATGCTGTTAATATATATAAGAAACAATAGTGGACCTAAGACGGAACCTTGTGGAACACCTATATTAATATTTCTTACTTCACTAAATTTATCACCTATTTTGACCATTTGTTTTCTGTTATTAAGGTAAGAACAAAACCAGTTTAACATAAAGTCTCTAAAACCGGCTTTTTCTAATTTTCTAACTAATATATCATGATCCACTGTATCAAATGCTTTTTTTATGTCGATATATAAAGCAGATGTAAATTTATTATGGTTCAAACTTTCATAAACTACGCTACAGTGAGCTAAGAGTGCATCTTCTGTGGATTTTCCAGCTCTAAAGCCAAACTGTCTATCGTTGAAAAAAGAAATACTATCTAAATAGTTCATAACTCTAGATTTAACAACTTTTTCAAAAATTTTTGAAAAAACCGGTAGAATAGAAATAGGTCTATAATTAGAGACACATTTTTTGTCCCCTTTTTTTAAAATTGGAGTAATTTCAGCTAGTTTTAAACTATCTGGAAAAATACCTTGATAAATACTTTTGTTAAATAAGTAGGGCAAGGTATCAACTATATTTAGACATACTTTTTTAATTAAAATATTTGAAAAACCATTAGATGTAGAAGTAGATCAGTGTTGTTCCATGTAGACAAAAAATGTAGACTACACGATTGTCTACGTGTAGACAATTCAACGTATACAATTCATGATTGTCTACATGCCAATGTCAACAATGTAGACAACGTAGACATTCAATTTTTCTTATTATGTTTCGTCTAATAAATCAGAGCTCGAGCCAAAATCATTGTCATCAATCAAAACAATCATAGAGACATCGCCGGATTTAGATGTCGCAGGTGATTGGGATTGCTTACAGGCATTCCTTTCGTAAATGAATGTGAAGGCATTATTATTATGATATGAATATGCTTTTTTTAACAAATTTTTATTTACCTGTGGCTGCGAAGACGGCTTTCTCCAGTATTTTGTAGAATATGCTACATATTTGTTATTGTATTGTTGTGAACAGAGCTTTATACTACTACAGCGCCATCTGTTGGAAAACTGCATATCTAATTTATGGAAGAAACAAAAAGCTCTTTTCCAATGTCAAATGTATTTCCCCTTATTCCAAACATCTAGAACATTCCAAGACAAGAACTTTCGAGAACAACTAATTTGAGTATATAAGGGAGTGTTCACGGTGAGCGAGGGACAGTTGATTTTTGATTACGGAAGTGTACAAAACTCTGCTTATTGGATTGTGTAAAACAAGTGTGATTTTAATTTGAATAAAGTATTTGAGTTGATTATAAATTGAGATTTATTGTTGTGATTTGGAAAGTAAAAATAAAGAAGAAATATTAGAAAGAGTAATAAGTTTTATTTAACGAACCTTGGAAAAATATTACAGTATTAAAGGAAAACCTAATTGATCGAAACCTTTATTTTTTCGTCGACCAATATTTGAATAAAAACTCAAATCAACACCTGAAATTTTCTTAAATGAAATAAACAATGTGACAGAGAAATCAAGAATGACAGATTGGCTGGCATGCTTTGTCTTCATTGTGTACATTGTCTACATTGTCGACATCATAGTCGACATTGTCTACATTGTTTACATTGTCTACATTGTCGACACAATTGTCTACGCATTAATGTAGACAATCAAAGTCGACACGTAGAGGAACAACACTGAAGTAGATGAATAGGAACTATCCAGATTTTGAATAACTCTAAAAATTTCAATAGAGGAAATAGGTTCGAAGAAGAAACTACAAGGCTGAGCATTATCATTGAAACAATCTTCAGAACAATTAAACGTAGAGTTAATAATGCCTGAATTAACAATTGTATCAGTAGCTATTTTAAAAAAGTAATCATTAAATGTTTTAGCCATGTCAGCATGATCAAAAATGTTTTGAGATTGATGAGTCAAAAAAGGAGGAATATCAGAATATTTGTGTTTGCCGAATAAATCATTTAGTATCCAGCGCATCAACATTTACCTACATCAGATAAAAACGATACGGCCATATCTAAATAATTTTATTTAGGTCCTCAAAACACAAAATGCGATGCGTGGCTTCTCCTTCTTGCTTTTTAATTAAGATAGTTCCATTTTTAATCCAAACATATTGATATTTTTTTTCAATTTTAATTCTTTTAGTTTTATTGAATAGAAGTCTGTTGTATGGAGTAAGTGATTCGTTAATAAAAACAGTTTTGGCATTAATTTGAATCTTTTTCTTATTAGAAATAATTTTCTGTTTACTCTCAATATTATTGAATTTAATACAAACGATTTCCCTTGACTTTGTCGTTGTTGAAGCGGCTGCATTGGCGTTGTTGTTGCGGTTATTGGTTTCGGTTTTGTTAGTTATTGTTTTAACATAGCAAAAGTTTATGTCTTCAGCTGTGATGCTTTCATCGATATTTCTAAACAGTTGTAAGGCCGAGGTCAATGCACTGTCTTTGTTTACATTAGGCAAACCAACAATATCAATGCATTTGCTTAGTTTTTTTTGGCGCATTGAGTTTACTTGGTGCTGGAGCATATCAACCTTTTTTTGCAATTTGCTTTTATCATCTTCGAGAGAGCGAATGAGTGACAAGAAATTACAGTTCATCTCCTTCAACGAAGTAATTTCATTATATAGAGACAAAATCTCTTTATGTACAACATCAAGAGTGATATGGGTTGAGGTGTTGTTGTTTTCACTAGGCTTGGCAGCAGCAGGTATCGATGGAGGTTCAAGTGCAAGTGTAGCTGACGACGAAGACGGTGGTTGTGGTGGTGGTGGCGGTAGCGGTAGCGAAGATGTATTATGGGGCTGATGTTGTTCTTGTTTTGCAGTATGTAAATTAGAAGAATCTAACTCGGGTGTTGATGTACGAGTTTGTTTTTAACTGATGGTGGAGGCGAGAAACGAAGTGAATCGCGTCTAGATTTACTACAAGACTGGCAACGATAGTCTATATTGTTTTTTTTCATGTATTCTTTATCACAAAGTTTTAAATTTAAACATTTCAAATGAAAAATTATATTGCAACTAGAACACTGAATTTTAGGAGCGTTGCGCTCTATTTTAGTTAAACCACAAATGCAAGACATTATGAAAAAATAGAGAGTTTCTCAACACAAGATGTGCACCCCACGACTTCTTGAGATCATCCATATCTACACTGATGTACTACAACTGAAAATCGAAAGTACCTATGAAACAGAATTGATGTATTACAACAGTCAAAATGATACATTGTACTTGATGTAGTATCGCTGAAACAGGCCCCTGAAGTGCAACGAAGATTTTCTTGCCATTTTTAAAAGAAGAGCGCGAATGCAAGCATCGAGTTGAAGTAATACAGTGCGGTTCAAAAGCATTGATAGATTTTTCCCGAACATTAGCTAGCTAAAGAAAAAAAAATAAAAAAAAGGTTTAAAACTCGCGCAAGGAAATTAATCGGCAATAGATTTTTTTGTGTACTTGTATAAAAGTATTACAATGTATGTTGAAGTGATTTAAAGAAAAAAAAAACAGAAAAGGTGAATAATATGATTTCTTTTAAGAAAAGGAATAGATATATCCAGAATATCCCTGAAAAGAGGAGGACATTTTTGGATGTGGCTAGACAATAACCACCAATATAAGTAGCAGAGGTTGAGGATTTGGGATTTGTACCTGTGTCAGGGTCAGGTGTACTTTTGACTTGATTGGACAAACCATACAAGTATATATGTATGTAGATAGAGAGACAGATCCATAATTAAAGGTATATCCTCCATCTGGATAAAGAGCAAGATCAACCTCTACCTCTGCTCTGCTTTAGAGGTCAAAGCCAATATTAACTCAAGGATTTCTGTTGGTCACCCGGGATAGTGCATGTAATGAGGTGCTCCAATATCCAAGCAAAAAAAAAAAATATTTTTTTTGAATAGTGTGAATTAATTTTAAGTTTGCATTTGGATACAGTAACGTTCAGTCAATATACCGTAGATACAGTAAAATTTTAACTGTAAAGTTTTAGGACATTAATTTAAAGAAGTATCTTTCATTTTTTTTGTATATCTTTCTTTTCGGTATTTTGATTTTTTTTATTCATTTACATTGCTTTTAACTGAATCTTTAAAAAATTTTCTTTAGTAAATTTTAAATTGAAGTGTAAAAAAAAAGGAGAAAGAAGTGTTTTTAAAGATTAAATTAACTAAATTAATATGTGCGAAGGTGAGATCGTAATTATTATATATATACAGGGTGATTGGCATAAGATGTGACAAAAAGCTAGGGCGTGTAGGTTGGACTTAGACAAGAAAAAAATCGTGTGGGAGGGGGGGGTCTATTTCCCCCCGTTTAGCCGGGAGGGGCAATTTAAGAAAAAAATCACTTAAAACAGAAAAAAAATTATTAGAAAATAACGGTGATACCTACAGAGTAATGCTATGTCATTTTGAAAAGCCAGAAATACATTCTTTAATTTTGTTTTTAAATAAAGTTGTTCGAGTGAATAGTTTTTGAAAAATTAATTTTCAAAATCAAAATTTTGAAAAAAAAAAAATGAAATTTTTTTTTTAAACAATTTTTTTTCAAAATTTTACGTAATTAAGTATTATTTTTTTTATTCAATATTCAATGCTCTTTTTAATTTTTGATCAAACACAAAAAACCGGATGTCAAAATGTTTTGTAGTTTTTGAGAAAATCAAAAATAACAAAAACTACTTTTGTTCTAAGAAAAGCCTTTTATTTTAGTTTTTACGTTTTTGGATTCTTATGTAGGTGAATTTACGATTGAAAGGATTAACTTTCTTTTTACTATTCTTTTAATTATCGTCTTATAAGCATACAATAATGTGACAAAGTACTGGATTAACCATATTTCACACATTTTTTCATTGAGAACACCTGCGTGAGAGCATTGGTTTAAAATTGACCTGCCACTTTTTTATTATGGTGGGGTCGGCTTGGCTTAGGTGCATTTACGAAAGAAAGGATTAACTTTAAATAAACAGTAATTATGTATTTTATCTAAATATGCATGTATTTATTATTTAAATTGATTTCAAGATTCAGAAACATTTTTGTTCTTATTTCGCAATTGCATTTTTCTGTCACTAGTTAGGGCGTGTAACGCTGCATTATTTAAAAAACATTCGCAGATCAATATTAATCCAATGCTCTCACGCAGGTGTTCTCAATGAAAAAATGTGTTATTGTATGCTTATAAGACTGATAATAAAAAAATTTTACAAAAAAAGTTAATCCTTTCTTTCGTAAATGCACCTAAGCCAAGCCGACCCCACCATAATAAAAAAGTGGCAGGTCAATTTTAAACCAATGCTCTCACGCAGGTGTTCTCAATGAAAAAATGTGTGAAATATGGTTAATCCAGTACTTTGTCACATTATTGTATGCTTATAAGACGATAATTAAAAGAATAGTAAAAAGAAAGTTAATCCTTTCAATCGTAAATTCACCTACATAAGAATCCAAAAACGTAAAAACTACTTTTCTTAGAACAAAAGTAGTTTTTGTTATTTTTGATTTTCTCAAAAACTACAAAACATTTTGACACCCGGTTTTTTGTGTTTGATCAAAAATTAATAAGAGCATTGAATATTGAATAAAAAAAATAATACTTAATTACGTAAAATTTTGAAAAAAAATTGTTTAAAAAAAAAAATTTCATTTTTTTTTCAAAATTTTGATTTTGAAAATTAATTTTTCAAAAACTATTCACTCGAACAACTTTATTTAAAAACAAAATTAAAGAATGTATTTCTGGCTTTTCAAAATGCTATAGCATTACTCTGTAGATATCACCGTTATTTTTTAATAATTTTTTTTCTGTTTTAAGTGATTTTTTTCTTAAATTGCCCCTCCCGCCTAAACGGGGGGAAATAGACCCCCCCTCCCATACGATTTTTTTCTTGTCTAAGTCCAACCTACACGCCCTAGCTTTTTGTCACACCTTATGCCAATCAACCTGTATATATATATATATATATATCAATCTCGCATTCCAAGGCCCAAGATAGAGCCTCATTCTCACCAATCACCGTCATACAGGAACGTGCTGCCGGCAGAACTCCAGAGGACGAACAACAGTGAGTAATAATTTTCCTAAGCAAAACCATTGAAATTTACTTTGATTTATAGATACATATATATATAAATATTGAAATCGACCATCGCATAGGATTGAAGAATTTTGGTCATTTTTGAGAATAATTTTTTTTACTCTTGTTTTATGGAAAACTCCTTTTCTTTTAATAACTTTCACATTAGTTTTGTTTGATTACTGGATTTTTATACCTTTTTGTGAAGTTTAATTTTAAATGATTGTTATTAAAGATCTTATACATGTAAAGAAAATTTTGGATTTTTTTATTAAAATGATGTGTTACGACAGTTGGGGACGGGGTGTGGAGGCTCGGCTGAGCCGACTTTCCGGAAGAGGAAGTTACAAAAAAAAAAAAAAAAAAACACAGTGACTTAGGTATACAAACACGAACTTTTTGGACTTACAGGATGATATAGTGTAGTTATGACTAGTAACTTGTCTAAGGGGCCATCTCTTGAAACCAGGCCAAGGAGATGGCGATGGTTGTATTCGAGATATACAAGGGTGGGTAGGCCAGCTGATTGACGATAACATCTGTCATGACTTCGGTGGTTTGACGAACCATTATCTGGGAGAGACAGTGGGTTAAAAATCGTTTTGTTTGGGAGAAGAGAATAATATTTTTTTGATTAGTTTTTAGTTAGGTTTAGGTTAGGGTTTAAGTTGAATATAATGGGAGCTCATTATATCGAATTAGATATAAACTTAGATTGGTAGGGATTAGATTTTAGTTAATTGTAAAAATAAAACTTTCTCTTTTCACTTAAGCATCGGTACAAAACCCATCCTTTCTCTCAGATAATGGCATAGGTTGCTAGATTTGTACTTATCCTTCTTTTAATGATCCAATTCCTATGATTCCTGCTCTTTAGATTAATCCTTTCCTATCCTATCCCCATATTAAGGCATGAAATTTTTTTGTTTGCAGAGTGGGAGGTGCATGGAAGGGAGCAAGATCCACCCCCTTCCTTCGAGCTAAGCCGAGCTAAAACAAGCATGCCAAGGCCCCTTTTTCAGCACCAAAGAAACACCCCTGTGGTACCCAGACTCGCAACAGACGGTAAAAGTCATTCCTTCCACGTAGGGTCTGAACTTTTGTACCGCCAAAACTGCTGCAAGGCACTCTTTTTCTGTTACACTATAATTCTTTTGACATTTATTTAGCTTTTGAGAGAAATATGATATAGGCAATTCTTCTTCGGCATCGTTCTTCTGGAATAGTACTGCTCCTACACCTGAGTCAGAGGCATCGCACTGAATAAAAAACCGTTTTTCAAAATTTGGATGCGTTAGTACCGGAGCTGTAGTTAAGGCCTTCTTCAACTTCTCAAATGCCTCCAGAGCTTCATCCGTCATTTTGAACCTGGTATTACATTTTTTAAGTGTGTCCGTGATGGGAGCCGTCAGCGTGGAAAAGTCTCGAATAAACCTACGGTACCACCCCGCTAGACCAAGCAGTCTGCGTACCTGTTTTGGCGGTTTTGGGATTGGGAAGTTCTCTACTCTACTCTACTCTGCCCCTCCAGTGATATCTGCCAAAATGCGTCTTTGAGATCGATACTACTTATAAAAATAGTATCACTCAGACGACTGAAGATGCCTTCGAGATTTGGGAGAGGATATGCATTTTTTTTCGTGAAGGAGTTCAGCTTGCGTGAATCCAAACACAGACGATTTTTGCCGGGTTTCCGTATGAGGACCACTGGCGAACTCCATGGGCTTTCACTCTCTTCAATTACTCCAAGGCTCAACATTCTGTCTATCTCGGCGTACATTAGGGCCTGCACCGCTGGAGAGACAGGGTAGTGACGCTGCTTTACTGGAGCCGCATCTCCGGTCTCGATGACGTGCTGGACAAGAGTCGTTTTTCCGAGCCCGTATTGGGTATGACATCGAAACTTTTCCCTGACTGCGTCCAACCTTGTTTGTTGCTCCGGTGACAATTGGTGAGTATCCGAAGACTCCACAACCGTCGGTATTTTAATCTCGCTGACGATTTCAGGTGCAAGATTGAATACTTTCCAGAAGTCGATGCCGAGATATAACTCTTGATCGAGACTTGGAACCAGGTAAAACGTAATATTGTTTTTAATGTTTTTAAAATATACATCTACATTGACTTTTCCGATTATAGACTGACATTTGCCATCTGCTGTCTTCACATTAGACGTAAATGGAGAAATCTGAACTTTCAAGTCGTTTACAACGTCTCTACAGCCTCTGCCAAGAATACTAACGCTTGCGCCGCTATCGAGCAAGCCTAACATTTCTTTGTCAGCTACTTTTACTCTAGCATAAGGTCTAGGGTCACCGGATATGTCAATTATTGTAGATAATAACTTGCATCTCAACTCTTTTCTTGTTTTATACCTATCTCTCGCTTTATGGATTTTTTTACTTACTGTGCCATTAAAAATTCTCTCTTTGGCCTCGTTATATTCTTGTATTCTTACATGTAATGGTTTTACATAACTAAAATTAACTTTTTTTCTACTATCTATCATTTCGGTATCTCTTTTCAAAATTTTAAATTGTTCTTCTCCTCTCTCGTTTTCATTTTGTTTAGGTTCAGGTTTTAAGGGTTGGTGTTTTCGGGAAATTGGGTCGAACGCGACTCCCCCGTCGATATCACGTTCTTCATCCTGTTTTCCGTCTTACATTTAGGACATTTTGAACAAATAACATTTTCTTCCCCACACCGGAAACAGAAAATATTTTGTTTGGGAGAGGGACATTCCCAATACAAATGACCATTTACTTTGCAGTTCCAGCAATTTAGAATTTTGTTGGGTGGTCTAGGTCGGTTGACATTGACATATTGCATTGCTGCAATATGATCTTCATATGGGCTTGGATCTGCATCGTAGTAATGAACTTCATTTGCTGACATTCTAGGAGGTGGTCTAAATTGCCTTGTTACGTTGTTCTGACCATCTTTAAAAGGGAAAGCTTTTTCTGCTTCTTTACAAGCACATCTCAGCTCGTCTAGCGAAGTTATTGCCATGGGGTAAACCAACCTATTGATCTTTTCGTTAAGGTTTCGTTTCAACATTCTCACTAGCTCGAATTCAGGTATTTGAACCTTAAGCTGGCTCCTTATCTTGGATATCGCATTGAAAAAACTTTCGCAAGACTCGAAAGAACCTTGCTTGCGATCGGTAATGTCTCTCATTATTTCATAGTCTGATTTCAAATTTCGGAATTGACGTATAAGTGCATCACGCAACATTGGCCAATCCGGTCGATAGTTTGACTTTTGAAATTGCCAGTACCAATCTAGAGCCGTACCTGTGAGCAAGATGTGAAACTGCTTCATAATTTCGTGCCAAGGGCACTCGTATTGCAACTGGAGGGTTTCCAGGCGGAAAATAAAATCTTCGACGGTCAAATTTTCAGGTTTGCCGTCGAATATCAAACCCCATCGGTCGATTTTCACAGGAATTCGAGATACCCGAGATTCTAAATCAGCATCTATATCATGGTATGAATTAAGCGGATTTTGATGGTAAACATGATAATTTCTGAACTCTGGTTGATGTTGAGTACCATAGCCTAAATTGGGTATACCAGAATCATATCTCAAATCAGCAATTGGTTTGAAACTATTAGGAGGCTGAGCTATGCGAAGTGGTTCGTTCAGTTGGAAATTCGAACAAGGAGGTTGCCTTGGTTGCTGTTGTTGTTGTTGGTGGAGATTTTGTTGTTGTAGTGGTCGTTGCTGTGAATGTTGCTGTTGAGGTGGCTGATTCTGACCTGATTGCTTTTGCTGCCTTTGAGTCACTGGTTTTCTAAAGGATGTGGAATTTGAAAAAGACTTGGGAATATTTTCGCGACTAACTAGAGGACGAGTGGCCGAATTGATTTCACCCAGAAAGTCTACAAAGTTATCTTTGATTGATTTTTTTAAGCTTTCTGAAATTTCAGTCATCATCGATTCCGCATAAGAGGAAAAAGCATTCACAATTGCGAAATTCACATAGGCTTTTATATCGGTAGGTATTGCTTCAGGACCATTCGCGTTGTCGTTAATTTCGTGTCCGTCTGTAATGACTTGATTACGTATTGTCCGGATACTATTATCGAGATTTACAGAAGCTCTACCAGCGTTACTGAGGCTGCTGTAAGAAGGAGCTGTAATGGAACCTGCCGAAACGTTCGAGTTCTCACCACCCCCAGAAATATTTAGTAGAGGAAGCTGTCCTTGAGCGTTATTGGCAGGTGGTGGTGTGTGTTGAACACGAGAACCTACACGAGTGTTAAAAGCGTTCATGCCATTCTTTATTAAGGAATTTTGGAGGTCATTTTGGTTTAATAACCCCGCCGCTCCTTCAGCCGCAGGCTCTGACAAATCTCCTTCAGTAGATGGGAATAAATTTGTTCGGTTCTTAAACAATGGAAGAGAATCGATAGGACGAGATTTATCCTTTTCTGATCGAATATTGAACTGAGGTGGACTATGTTGTACCAACGGGCTTAGGCTATTCATTAGTTGTTGCTGTTCATTAGGGTGTAGTCTACTTGACGAACGAGTACACTTCTTTTTTGTACCTGTTTTATTTCCGTTTTTCTCGGTTATATCCATTTTGATGCTATAAGTGTATTGAATGGTACTTGGAAATTTTGATTAGATCTAAACTTAAGGTAGGTCTTAGGTATTTAGGGTTAGTTTTAGGGAATAGTTCAAAACTACGTATTTAAAAAGATGACGTTCTTTTGATAGATTTCTTTAGTAATTTTGAACGATTACTATAATGTAATCATACCGCTTACCAAAAACAAATACGAACAAATATTTCTTAATTTAATATTGAAAAAAAAGGACGAAAACAAAGACAAAACGTTGGGCGCCATTTGTAATAAGCTTTGTGAATGATTGTAGAATTCTTGAATTCCGAAAATATTTGAATTATTGTTGAAAATAGCAAGCGTGGCATGCTTGCGAGGCTCGGCTCGAGCTCGTCGGAGTTGAGTGGGATCTTGCTCGCTATTTTCAATCTCACCTATTACTATAACATATATCATGCCAAATAAAAATACTCGGAATTATTGTCTAATGTATTGAAAAATGGACGGACTTTACCACGAAGAAAGAGACTGAGATGGTGTCAGTCATGACCTAACCCACCCTACCATGGAAGTTATTAGGCCTTAAATTTTTAACTCCCCCATTACCTCAGCTTACCTTCTTGTTCCGCTCAGTTCATTACCATCTTCACAATCAGCTGCCTTCTGTATCCCCTGAAAAGAAAGTCACTAGCAATACATCAAGCTAGTAGCTTGAGAAAAAGGCAAAATTTCAACCATTTTGGCGCAATTTACAACCGATTGTATTTTTATTATATATCGTTAAATGTATGAGGCATTAACCAAATATAAAGAAACTGTGGCACAAAAATCAATAAGAAAAATAAGAATTTGAGGATAATACAATAAGATGATAATTTAGATATTTTTTTTTTTTGTTTTGCATAAAAAAAAACTATGTTTATTCTGAAATAAATTTAGATATTTCGAGAATAGGAATTTTAGATTCTTAATCGCAGGCACTAAATTGGTTCCCACCTTTCTCACTTGTGATGAGTTAGAAAAAAATACTAATATAAACCAACTCACGAAAATAACCTATATTGAGCTCAATTTTGGGTATTTCTTAGGGTTCAACGACTTTTTAGCTTACTAAGGACACAAGTATCAAAAAAATGGGACCACTATACCATAGGAGACCTTATTCATTCCTATCGTCGTTACAATGAACTAAACGTTATTTCTTGAAAAAAAATTTAACTCAACAAAAATTTACAATAAAAAAGATTCTACAAAGCAAATTTGAAAATATATTGCGCCTTTATCCAAAACAAAAATTACTTTTTATTATTTTATAAATTTAAACTTCCACTGCACTGTGTCTTTTTATTATTTAGAAAAAATTTTGAAATACAAATTGCAAGCACAAAAAAAACTGTATCTTCACTAAATCTTGAGTCTTGAAGATTTCTTGAGTCTTGAAGCTGTCTCGGGGTTTAGTTATTCTTGAGCTCTTGAAGCTTTTTTGAATCTTGACTTATTCTTGTGCTCTTGAAGTTATCTTAGGATTCGTTCTTGCAACACTTAGATATATCATACAAACGATAACAAAAAAACGAGGGGGCGATCACGACCTTTTTGGACTAGGTATTGTACTTGATCGCCTAGTTTTAAAACCCTAGTAGATAATAAAATAAAGTATTTGTTTAATAGTTGATATATAAATGTATATAACTGCGCATAAAAGCACCTATATGTATATATATATATATATATATATACATATATATATATAATATATTCCCACATACAAATTCCCCTTTTTTTTCAACTCACCCTCGAATAATATAATAATAAACTTTAACCAAGGTTTCCAAAGCCAACAAAAAGGAACGACTGATTGTCGATGTGAAGATCGCTTAGGAATCTGCAGGTTCTGGTGAAGATATCGCTTCTCCTGAACTGGGTGTTCAAAGCATGAGCTCGTTTTTCTTGAAAGCTGCCAACATCCGCGAGTGTAGGGCCAAATTCCTAAACGCAAGATTTGCAAAGCAAAACACTTGCAAAGCAGATATAGAAAATCAGAATACGCATATGTAAGAGAATTGCGCAAGAAATGTTTGACATTTGCACAAATGCCTCTGCATTTGCGCAAGAAAGTAGCATCGATTGCATTTTGGGACACTGCTTAGCAGAGATTTTTGTATTTGTATTTTGGAACTGTTTGCTTAGCAGAATTTGCGCAAGATATGCGTTTAGGAATTTGCCCTAGTATTTATTAGAATATGTGAATTTCTTTCAATTTGCGTAAATCGTGTAAATTGAAATAGAAGAATACCTAGTCAACGTAGAAAAAACATGTATAAATTTACGCGCATTTATCCCTGTTACCTCGTGTCTCTGGCACATTCTGTATAGATATATATACACAAAAGATATAAAACTCACCCTTTCCACAATGAATAATTTTTATGTTTTAGTTTTATTTTATTTTCTGTTTCTCTATTTTAATCTTATAAAAGGACAGTTTTTATTTTACTGTAAATTTTACTTGATTTTCTTGTTTTTTTTTTTTTTTTTTTTTTTTTTTTGGATTTATAAACTTTTTACTTTTATTAGAAGGTAGCCGGACATCTATCTTCTGCTCCTCTTGGGTCGGTGGCTTGGAATAATCTGATTGACCCTTATCCTTTTTGTTCCAATGTTTTATCAGAAGATTGAAACAACAGCCAATCCAGATCGCCCACATCACCGATCAAATTTGGAGACATTTGTTCCATTTCTACCGACCCAACCAGGACGTTCACACTTACAATACAAACATGCCGGCGGGCTTGCCTAAAGGTTTGTATTTCTTTGTTCAGAAACTAAATTGTCCTTGTAGTTTTCTATGCAGTCACTTATTCCAAGGAAAAATCTTATTTAGATCTATTACGAGATATACTTGTTGTCTCTGAACAGAGGCCTGTATTTAAAACAACAACGAAGATATTGAATGATCAATTATAGGCAAGGCGCACACATTCAATTCCCAGTCCCGCAACTGCTTGGTTCGAGCAACTAAAAAGTTTGTATTTTAACACAAACTAAACGATTGCCTAAAATGAGTTTGCTATTTTGCGTAACATATAATTATGTGCGCCTGCGCGAACATTCAACCAAATAGTTCATCTGTTTGCTATAAGTAACCAAACAGTTGGGTAACTAAAAATTGAATGTGCGCGCCCAGCCCCAAAACTCAGACTATCATCGTGTAAATTACTCTGACTATCGCGACCTCTGTATAAAAAAACTGAAGATCCTTTTACTTCACATCCCAGTATCGAGCCGGAATGGAATTAAAGAAAATGACAGTCCAATTCAAAAAAAAATATGATGTTTTCAAAACATTTCCAAACCGATGAACGAATAGCCGGCAAACCGAGTAAATAGGTAATTAAATTTGATCTTACCACAAAAATTATTTAATAATATATTCTTTTAGGCATATACATATTCAATCAGCAACTTCCCTCAGAAAACGACTGGACTCAGCACATCAACATTCACCTCAACAAAAATAATACGAAAATGTAAGTACCCAGTTTTTCATATGATACACTTTTCTTTCGTTTATTATTCCTCCTTCTTTCAGCAACATCAAGGAAGATATTCCCAAACAGTAAGTGGAATTTCCTATACACCATACCAAATATTCTAATTGATGAATTTTCGTTTGTTTTATTCTTTATTCCACGTAAGGACAAATTTAGGATTTTAAGTAGCACTCGGATTGCAATGAGCAATTTACAAAATGAAACAAATTTAAATGATTAACTAAAGATTTTTAGCTCATAAACCTTTTTTCAAAAATATTCATTTTATTGTTTAAATCGATAAACTTTGTATATTTATTGTTAAATACAAAATCTACGGAAAAATCCAATCTATTTAGATATTTTTGAACAAATTTGGTGGTGCAACAGCTCGGAGTGAGCCAGGACCTAGTGACTTACAACTCTCAACTATTCCTATGTGCGTGTTACCAGGAACGGAGGGGACCTACAATTTTTTGCCGATTCCGAACGGCTTATGAGCAGCACTTTCCATGACAAGAGATACTCTTGGAGAATTTGTCATTCCTCGCAAGAGGCAGTACACCCCTGAAAAAAAACTTTCTTGCAGCGGCTGAGAATCGAACTCGAGACCTCCCGCATGACAGTCCAACGCACTAACCATTATGCCAAGGGGTACTACAACGTTCTACTTGGAAATTTTGTATCATTGTGTTATATGGTAGGGAAATTAACCATACCATACAACTCCCATACCCAGCGGACAGGGTTCTTGTTTTACCTTTACGATAGATCAGGTAATAAAATACCAGTAACTCACTACGTGGATATAGATAAGCTCGCAGCAGGGTTATCGACTACAATCTATTTTTCACTCGATAAGCTTTGTATTTATATTTTTTAATAAAAAATCTACTACAAGGTCTAATCTACTGGGAAATGTTTTATGGATTGGCATAATCGTTAATTTTATGGGGTATGGAAGTTAATCAGATAATACAACTCCCATAACCGGCTGGCAGAGACCTTGTTTTACCTTAGGCAATATGTTGGATAATTCCGCTAGCGGCTAGCCCATAGCGGGTTCATCAGCCACCATCTATTTTTCTTCGACTTAGTCAGTACTAAAAATCCTTGCTGAACTCAGCCCTAAATATCATTTTCTTAAAAAAAAAAAATAAAAAAAGGGAAAATAATAAAAACCGTTATAACTCGAAAACGGGACGAAAACGAGAAAATGACCTCTTAAGTTTTTCGACTTAAAATGACCTCAGGAATCCATGGTTTTCATTTGGGGGCGGTGACTGTGGGACACCCTGTATATCATGATATCAAAAATGATGAATAATATGAATAATAATTTAAGCTCAAGTGACCAGGTGCGTATTTACCCTAGGGCTAAAAGGGCTACAGCCCGGGGCGGCAAGGCAGCTAGGGGCGGCGCAAGCAAAAGTGCGCAAGCCGTCCCTAGCAATTGGCCAATTTATAATATTTTTTTGAAGCGATTGAACTTTCAAAACATACAAGCAAAAGAGGGCAAGCCGCCCCTAACAATTGTCTAATTTACAATATTTTTGAAGGATAAAGAAAAAATACAAAGATTTAAAAAATTCGATTTTTTGAGTTTTTCAAGCATGACAATTTTTTCAGTGCCGTGAGTGTCCGGCTGTGAGATAGTTCACTGTAACATGTCACTCACTTTTTTCTCCATTTACTATTCTTATTTTTTATAAACGATTTTTATAATGAAAATTCATGATAAATATATTTACAGACATGTACCTATTCTTTGGAACAAATTCCAATGAAACGAAAACATTAATAAAAAAAACAGTTGTTGCTATGTAGCTCTAAAAAAATGGGCTAGAAAAACTTTGGCTGGACGGATCTTATTTTTTTTCTAAACCATCTACAAAGAGTCTCTTTTTTATTTTAAAAAAAATATAAAAATCCATCAACCCGGATTCTAGATATAAGGTCACTACAAAATCAATTAATGATACAAATTCAATTCAAGATTAAAATTTTATTCAAGATACAATATCTGATGTTGCGACTTCCTCAATACCCTCAAGAAATTCAAATACAGCTTCTTTACTTTCTCCTCTTATGACGAGTTCTTTTGAGGTGGAAAACGATCCAGCTCTGTGGTTAGATTTTTTTTTGATAGATTTTTTCTCAAGAAATGGTTTCGAGCAAAATATTGAAGAATGGTGAACATGTTTTTCGAGTTTACTTAATTTATTGAAAGTCACTTGGGTCTGTATTTTGTGAATCATGTCGCCTTTTTGATAATGGAAAAGGTGAGCTTGCTTCGAGTCAAGGCTTTTGCGATTGGAAACGTGCAAATGAAACATTACATACACATGAATCAAGCTTGGGACACAAAAATTGTGTTCTCAAAATGAAAACTCCAAAGCCGAAACACAATTGATTCCAAGTTTTTTGACCAGTTAGAAGATCAAAGAAAATACTGGCGTAATGTGATGCTCAGAGTCGTCGTAGCTGTCAAATCCTTGGCAACCCGTGGTCTTTCTTTTCGTGGCGAGATAGATAAATTTGGAACTATACATAACGGGAATTTCATGATGATCTTAGAAGCAATATCGGAATTTGATCCATTTCTTTCAAAACATACACAAAGTTTTGGCAATCCAGGAAAAGAAAACACGTCATATTTGTCTTTTGCCACCTATGAAAAGATTATAAAAATTATGTCAGCTAGAGTCACAAGAACGATTATGGAACAGCTTCAAAGGTCAAAATACTTCTCGTTGAGCGTTGATTTGACTCCTGACATAAGCAATGTAGACCAGCTTTCATTAATTTTAAGGTATGTTCAAGAGAACGCAGAACCCGTAGAACGATTTCTGTGCTTTCTGCCAAATACAGGCCATAAAGCAGAAGACATGTTGAAAGCAATTGTGTATACTTGTAAGTCATTAAAAATTTACATAGAAAATTGCAGATGTCAAGAGGTCAATGTTATGATAATGCAAGTACGAGTAACATGTCAGGGCAATATAACGGCTTACAATCAAAAATTAAAGAAAAATGTGAGTATGCAACATATGTATGTACCATACGCTCAAAAGCTGTAAAATTTTTCGGCTTATTACAAAACATATATGTACATATATTTTTTTTACGGCATCAACAGAGCGAGCAAAGATTCTTAATTCATTTTTAATGGTTCCGAAAATGTCATATTAAAAAATTTGTCACTTACCCATTGGTCAGCCCAAGACGATGCCTGTACGAGCTTAAACAGAGATTGAGACCAAATAATATCGGCTCTCTCGTAATGCCATTAACAATGATGCCCACCAGAAAGCTTTAGTGAAAACTGAAGCTAGCGGTTAACTGTCCCATTTGAAGTCCCTTGAGACAGCAATATTGTCTCAATTTTGGGGTTCTATACTCAAGCAATTAAATGAACCGCTGAGAAGAAAAAGGAAAACATTCCACTAATCATAGTTTTTGGGAAATCGAAGAAAACTGTTTATTTCTGAAACTGAAAGTTATTCTTCAAAACATTCTGAAAGACAAATGTAAAGCTAGTAAAGAAGAGTAACATACCAAAGAATTGAAATTAAAAACTTTAAGCTCTGGCTTAATAATTCCTGTTAAAGTGAGTGGAATGTTTTCCTTTTTCCACTAATTGAAAAAAAAAATCAAATAAATTATTTTAAATTAAGTTTTTTTATTTAAAAATTATAAATAATGGGTTCAAAACATTTTATTTATTTAATATTAAATAATTCTGCAAAATGAAAACTAAAATAATATTTTAATAATAATTCAACGGAATAAAAATAAACAGAAATAAAATGCACGACTGGATCGCACGAACTTGCTTTTATGTTAAAGTACTTTGGAATTTAAAATAAATTTTATAAATATAAAACATGGATTTAATGAGATAAAAATGTTCAAATATATGGAATTGCCGTCTGATTAATCCTTTTAATATTAAAGTGATTTTTTATATAACAAATTTCCTTAAAATTTTTCGAGAACAAAATTTGGGATGCCAAATTTTAATTATTTAGTAGTATAGATTTTAGAAATAGTTTCAAAAAATAATCGTTCACACATTTTAAAGATATTGGTTTTTTCAAAAAAAACTTGGATTTTTTTTTAATTCCAAAACAAATTTTTTCGAATATTTTTATATACAATATTATTTTAAACTTAAGGGGCTTCCTGCTGAACATTTTTGGTTAAAATCGTTAAAGTAGTTGATGAGAAAGGTAAAAAATCAAAAAACGGTTCTATGACAGGTACTGTTAATAACATTTTACCCCAAAACGGAAAGGAAAAAGGAAAATATTCCTGGAATCTCTACCTTTTTCCACTCAATGATATTTTATAATCGCATTTAAAAAGTAGGTTTACATGGAATTTTTTCGTTTTAAGGCTTATAATGTGCGCTATAAAAATAGCTACGCTTTTGCATCATTACTTCAATTTCCCATTTTTGTGGAATGTTTTCCTTTTTCTTCTCAGCGGTTCAAATATTGTACGGTTGATACAGACGTTGAAACTGTGTCCAGGGCCTACGAGGCACTCATATCGTTTGTGAGAGAAAAACGAGAATACTTTGCTGTTTTTGAAGAGATGGGAAAAAGCAAAACCTCTGAAAATTACAAAATGGACCAAAAAAGAATATTCAAGACGAAGAAACGAGATGATGATTATCGCGAAGGGGAGGTTCTTTTTTGTGGTCGTGAAAATTTCAAAATACCTAAATACATTCATTCCTATTTGCGACCAATTATTGAGTGCGCTGAAGAGAAGAAATTCATCCTATGAGTCAATAACAAATGGTTTTATTTTGTATCTAAGCTTGATCAAATGAGTGAAGAAGCAATTCGAAAAAAATGCAACCACTCTTCAGATATTATACCCGGTTGATCTTGGGGAAGATTTTCAAGAAGAGTATGTCTTATTTAAACATTTTCTAGAAAATATGAGTTTAAGGCAGCTTAGCCTTCATATAAGAAAAAAAGAATTGAAGGAAGCATTTCCATAAATGTTGAGGTTGCTTTAAGAATATACTTGTGCACTTCAGTGACAAATTGTAGTGCAGAAAGATCGTTTTCCGTATTGAAACAAATAAAACCCTATTTAAGGTCTCGCATTAGAAGAACGCCTTAATAGTTTGGCTTTATTTAATATAGAAGCCGAACTGACAAAAAATTTAGATAACGAATCTATTGTTAATGAATTTTGTAATGAATATACAAACAGAAAAAAAATTGAAAACATGAAATACGTGTATTATGCATTTTGTGTTTTTTGTTATTATTATGTATTACTTTATTTTCATTGTTCTAAAGGGCGGCAAAATTTATCAGCCCGGGGCGCCAAATCCTTAAATACGCCTCTGCAAGTGACCTCAACTCCAAAGGGCGTTTCGCCCAGGTACGACAGTGGGCTCATCAGTTAAATGCTGTCGTACCCTTCTAAGACGCAATTATTGGTCGATGTTTACCTACTCTTATAAATTTCACGGCATTGATACACTGTGAAGTATATTTTTCTAGGGGAATTTGAATAAATGTCCGTGGTCAGACTTTGTAATCAACGAAGGTATATGAAACAAGAAATTTGTTTTAGTCGCACCATGGGCGAAACGCACTTTGGAGTTGAGGTCACTTGAATTAAATTCACTCAACTTAAACCTGAAATAAATTTCTAATTTCATACATATACCTTCGTCAAACTTGTTTCGCCATTTTTACGTTAGAAATTTATTGTATTCATATCATTCATATCACTCTTATAGCGTATTTGTTTTGTAATCAGGAGGAACCTTCCGGAACTCTCAGGTCCCGAATGCCAAACAAACATCTGTTGTATTTTGAAAACGTCAAATGCAAATGGCTAATTGAAGCTGTTTTCATTTCTCATTATTTTTATATAATGGTAAACACTAATTTGGAAAATGTTGACCCTATTTGTAAACTCCTTCAGACTGATCAATTCGCGAAAGTTATCGAAAAGTTGCCTTTTCGAATGCATACCATTTAAAATAAAAGAAAAAAATTATTGATAGCTTTATCAGACACATTGTGCTTTGTTCTGATCCAATTCATCATGTATCCCTTGAATTGCGGTAATGTCTGCTTTATTCCACGTAAGGACAAATTTAGGATTTTAAGTAGCACCCGGATTGCAATGGGCAATTTACAAAATGAAACAAATTTAAATGATTAACTAAAGATTTTTAGCTCATAAACCTTTTTTCAAAAATATTCATTTTATTGTTTAAATCGATAAACTTTGTATATTTATTGTTAAATACAAAATCTACGGAAAAATCCAATCTATTTAGATATTTTTGAACAAATTTGGTGGTGCAACAGCTCGGAGTGAGCCAGGACCTAGTGACTTACAACTCTCAACTATTCCTATGTGCGTGTTACCAGGAACGGAGGGGACCTACAATTTTTTGCCGATTCCGAACGGCTTATGAGCAGCACTTTCCATGACAAGAGATACTCTTGGAGAATTTGTCATTCCTCGCAAGAGGCAGTACACCCCTGAAAAAAAACTTTCTTGCAGCGGCTGAGAATCGAACTCGAGACCTCCCGCATGACAGTCCAACGCACTAACCATTATGCCAAGGGGTACTACAACGTTCTACTTGGAAATTTTGTATCATTGTGTTATATGGTAGGGAAATTAACCATACCATACAACTCCCATACCCAGCGGACAGGGTTCTTGTTTTACCTTTACGATAGATCAGGTAATAAAATACCAGTAACTCACTACGTGGATATAGATAAGCTCGCAGCAGGGTTATCGACTACCATCTATTTTTCACTCGATAAGCTTTGTGTTTATATTTTTTAATAAAAAATCTACTACAAGGTCTAATCTACTGGGAAATGTTTTATGGATTGGCATAATCGTTAATTTTATGGGGTATGGAAGTTAATCAGATAATACAACTCCCATAACCGGCTGGCAGAGACCTTGTTTTACCTTAGGCAATATGTTGGATAATTCCGCTAGCGGCTAGCCCATAGCGGGTTTATCAGCCACCATCTATTTTTCTTCGACTTAGTCAGTACTAAAAATCCTTGCTGAACTCAGCCCTAAATATCATTTTCTTAAAAAAAAAAAATAAAAAAAAGGGAAAATAATAAAAACCGTTATAACTCGAAAACGGGACGAAAACGAGAAAATGACCTCTTAAGTTTTTCGACTTAAAATGACTTCAGGAATCCATGGTTTTCATTTGGGGGCGGTGACTGTGGGACACCCTGTATATCATGATATCAAAAATGATGAATAATATGAATAATAATTTAAGCTCAAGTGACCAGGTGCGTATTTACCCTAGGGCTAAAAGAGCTACAGCCCGGGGCGGCAAGGCAGCTAGGGGCGGCGCAAGCAAAAGTGCGCAAGCCGCCCCTAGCAATTGGCCAATTTATAATATTTTTTTGAAGCGATTGAACTTTCAAAACATACAAGCAAAAGAGGGCAAGCCGCCCCTAACAATTGTCTAATTTACAATATTTTTGAAGGATAAAGAAAAAATACAAAGATTTAAAAAATTCGATTTTTTGAGTTTTTCAAGCATGACAATTTTTTCAGTGCCGTGAGTGTCCGGCTGTGAGATAGTTCACTGTAACATGTCACTCACTTTTTTCTCCATTTACTATTCTTATTTTTTATAAACGATTTTTATAATGAAAATTCATGATAAATATATTTACAGACATGTACCTATTCTTTGGAACAAATTCCAATGAAACGAAAACATTAATAAAAAAAACAGTTGTTGCTATGTAGCTCTAAAAAAATGGGCTAGAAAAACTTTGGCTGGACGGATCTTATTTTTTTTTCTAAACCATCTACAAAGAGTCTCTTTTTTATTTTAAAAAAAATATAAAAATCCATCAACCCGGATTCTAGATATAAGGTCACTACAAAATCAATTAATGATACAAATTCAATTCAAGATTAAAATTTTATTCAAGATACAATATCTGATGTTGCGACTTCCTCAATGCCCTCAAGAAATTCAAATACAGCTTCTTTACTTTCTCCTCTTATGACGAGTTCTTTTGAGGTGGAAAACGATCCAGCTCTGTGGTTAGATTTTTTTTTTGATAGATTTTTTCTCAAGAAATGGTTTCGAGCAAAATATTGAAGAATGGTGAACATGTTTTTCGAGTTTACTTAATTTATTGAAAGTCACTTGGGTCTGTATTTTGTGAATCATGTCGCCTTTTTGATAATGGAAAAGGTGAGCTTGCTTCGAGTCAAGGCTTTTGCGATTGGAAACGTGCAAATGAAACATTACATACACATGAATCAAGCTTGGGACACAAAAATTGTGTTCTCAAAATGAAAACTCCAAAGCCGAAACACAATTGATTCCAAGTTTTTTGACCAGTTAGAAGATCAAAGAAAATACTGGCGTAATGTAATGCTCAGAGTCGTCGTAGCTGTCAAATCCTTGGCAACCCGTGGTCTTTCTTTTCGTGGCGAGATAGATAAATTTGGAACTATACATAACGGGAATTTCATGATGATCTTAGAAGCAATATCGGAATTTGATCCATTTCTTTCAAAACATACACAAAGTTTTGGCAATCCAGGAAAAGAAAACACGTCATATTTGTCTTTTGCCACCTATGAAAAGATTATAAAAATTATGTCAGCTAGAGTCACAAGAACGATTATGGAACAGCTTCAAAGGTCAAAATACTTCTCGTTGAGCGTTGATTTGACTCCTGACATAAGCAATGTAGACCAGCTTTCATTAATTTTAAGGTATGTTCAAGAGAACGCAGAACCCGTAGAACGATTTCTGTGCTTTCTGCCAAATACAGGCCATAAAGCAGAAGACATGTTGAAAGCAATTGTGTATACTTGTAAGTCATTAAAAATTTACATAGAAAATTGCAGATGTCAAGAGGTCAATGTTATGATAATGCAAGTACGAGTAACATGTCAGGGCAATATAACGGCTTATAATCAAAAATTAAAGAAAAATGTGAGTATGCAACATATGTACCATACGCTCAAAAGCTGTAAAATTTTTCGGCTTATTACAAAACATATATGTACATATATTTTTTTTACGGCATCAACAGAGCGAGCAAAGATTCTTAATTCATTTTTAATGGTTCCGAAAATGTCATATTAAAAAATTTGTCACTTACCCATTGGTCAGCCCAAGACGATGCCTGTACGAGCTTAAACAGAGATTGAGACCAAATAATATCGGCTCTCTCGTAATGCCATTAACAATGATGCCCACCAGAAAGCTTTAGTGAAAACTGAAGCTAGCGGTTAACTGTCCCATTTGAAGTCCCTTGAGACAGCAATATTGTCTCAATTTTGGGGTTCTATACTCAAGCAATTAAATGAACCGCTGAGAAGAAAAAGGAAAACATTCCACTAATCATAGTTTTTGGGAAATCGAAGAAAACTGTTTATTTCTGAAACTGAAAGTTATTCTTCAAAACATTCTGAAAGACAAATGTAAAGCTAGTAAAGAAGAGTAACATACCAAAGAATTGAAATTAAAAACTTTAAGCTCTGGCTTAATAATTCCTGTTAAAGTGAGTGGAATGTTTTCCTTTTTCCACTAATTGAAAAAAAAAATCAAATAAATTATTTTAAATTAAGTTTTTTTATTTAAAAATTATAAATAATGGGTTCAAAACATTTTATTTATTTAATATAAAATAATTCTGCAAAATGAAAACTAAAATAATATTTTAATAATAATTCAACGGAATAAAAATAAACAGAAATAAAATGCACGACTGGATCGCACGAACTTGCTTTTATGTTAAAGTACTTTGGAATTTAAAATAAATTTTATAAATATAAAACATGGATTTAATGAGATAAAAATGTTCAAATATATGGAATTGCCGTCTGATTAATCCTTTTAATATTAAAGTGATTTTTTATATAACAAATTTCCTTAAAATTTTTCGAGAACAAAATTTGGGATGCCAAATTTTAAGTATTTAGTAGTATAGATTTTAGAAATAGTTTCAAAAAATAATCGTTCACACATTTTAAAGATATTGGTTTTTTCAAAAAAAACTTGGATTTTTTTTAATTCCAAAACAAATTTTTTCGAATATTTTTATATACAATATTATTTTAAACTTAAGGGGCTTCCTGCTGAACATTTTTGGTTAAAATCGTTAAAGTAGTTGATGAGAAAGGCAAAAAATCAAAAAACGGTTCTATGACAGGTACTGTTAATAACATTTTACCCCAAAACGGAAAGGAAAAAGGAAAATATTCCTGGAATCTCTACCTTTTTCCACTCAATGATATTTTATAATCGCATTTAAAAAGTAGGTTTACATGGAATTTTTTCGTTTTAAGGCTTATAATGTGCGCTATAAAAATAGCTACGCTTTTGCATCATTACTTCAATTTCCCATTTTTGTGGAATGTTTTCCTTTTTCTTCTCAGCGGTTCAAATATTGTACGGTTGATACAGACGTTGAAACTGTGTCCAGGGCCTACGAGGCACTCATATCGTTTGTGAGAGAAAAACGAGAATACTTTGCTGTTTTTGAAGAGATGGGAAAAAGCAAAACCTCTGAAAATTACAAAATGGACCAAAAAAGAATATTCAAGACGAAGAAACGAGATGATGATTATCGCGAAGGGGAGGTTCTTTTTTGTGGTCGTGAAAATTTCAAAATACCTAAATACATTCATTCCTATTTGCGACCAATTATTGAGTGCGCTGAAGAGAAGAAATTCATCCTATGAGTCAATAACAAATGGTTTTATTTTGTATCTAAGCTTGATCAAATGAGTGAAGAAGCAATTCGAAAAAAATGCAACCACTCTTCAGATATTATACCCGGTTGATCTTGGGGAAGATTTTCAAGAAGAGTATGTCTTATTTAAACATTTTCTAGAAAATATGAGTTTAAGGCAGCTTAGCCTTCATATAAGAAAAAAAGAATTGAAGGAAGCATTTCCATAAATGTTGAGGTTGCTTTAAGAATATACTTGTGCACTTCAGTGACAAATTGTAGTGCAGAAAGATCGTTTTCCGTATTGAAACAAATAAAACCCTATTTAAGGTCTCGCATTAGAAGAACGCCTTAATAGTTTGGCTTTATTTAATATAGAAGCCGAACTGACAAAAAATTTAGATAACGAATCTATTGTTAATGAATTTTGTAATGAATATACAAACAGAAAAAAAATTGAAAACATGAAATACGTGTATTATGCATTTTGTGTTTTTTGTTATTATTATTTATTACTTTATTTTCATTGTTCTAAAGGGCGGCAAAATTTATCAGCCCGGGGCGCCAAATCCTTAAATACGCCTCTGCAAGTGACCTCAACTCCAAAGGGCGTTTCGCCCAGGTACGACAGTGGGCTCATCAGTTAAATGCTGTCGTACCCTTCTAAGACGCAATTATTGGTCGATGTTTACCTACTCTTATAAATTTCACAGCATTGATACACTGTGAAGTATATTTTTCTAGGGGAATTTGAATAAATGTCCGTGGTCAGACTTTGTAATCAACGAAGGTATATGAAACAAGAAATTTGTTTTAGTCGCACCATGGGCGAAACGCACTTTGGAGTTGAGGTCACTTGAATTAAATTCACTCAACTTAAACCTGAAATAAATTTCTAATTTCATACATATACCTTCGTCAAACTTGTTTCGCCATTTTTACGTTAGAAATTTATTGTATTCATATCATTCATATCACTCTTATAGCGTATTTGTTTTGTAATCAGGAGGAACCTTCCGGAACTCTCAGGTCCCGAATGCCAAACAAACATCTGTTGTATTTTGAAAACGTCAAATGCAAATGGCTAATTGAAGCTGTTTTCATTTCTCATTATTTTTATATAATGGTAAACACTAATTTGGAAAATGTTGACCCTATTTGTAAACTCCTTCAGACTGATCAATTCGCGAAAGTTATCGAAAAGTTGCCTTTTCGAATGCATACCATTTAAAATAAAAGAAAAAAATTATTGATAGCTTTATCAGACACATTGTGCTTTGTTCTGATCCAATTCATCATGTATCCCTTGAATTGCGGTAATGTCTGCTTTATTCCACGTAAGGACAAATTTAGGATTTTAAGTAGCACCCGGATTGCAATGGGCAATTTACAAAATGAAACAAATTTAAATGATTAACTAAAGATTTTTAGCTCATAAACCTTTTTTCAAAAATATTCATTTTATTGTTTAAATCGATAAACTTTGTATATTTATTGTTAAATACAAAATCTACGGAAAAATCCAATCTATTTAGATATTTTTGAACAAATTTGGTGGTGCAACAGCTCGGAGTGAGCCAGGACCTAGTGACTTACAACTCTCAACTATTCCTATGTGCGTGTTACCAGGAACGGAGGGGACCTACAATTTTTTGCCGACTCCGAACGGCTTATGAGCAGCACTTTCCATGACAAGAGATACTCTTGGAGAATTTGTCATTCCTCGCAAGAGGCAGTACACCCCTGAAAAAAAACTTTCTTGCAGCGGCTGAGAATCGAACTCGAGACCTCCCGCATGACAGTCCAACGCACTTTTTTTTTTTTTTTTTTTTAAATTCATTTTTATTCAATTCAAACTTATAACTATCTTAATACTAGACAAAAATTCATAAAACTAGCCTACTTATTAATAACTTACAACTAACTTACTGGCCCCATGCGGGCACTCTAAGTTAAACTATATTCTTATAACTACTGCCTTTCGGCCTAAAAAACTATGTAGAATTCAATTACTATATCTATATTTTTTTGTTTTCTCGAGAAAATTTTTAAAAAAAACTCGGATTCTTTATCATTTTGACTATTTTATATAAAACTTACAAACTAAAATTAAACTAATTAAAACTACCTAAAACCACTTAAACTACTTAAAATAAACTAAAACTACCTAAAACCACTTAAACTACTTAAAATAAACTAAAACTACTTAAAAACTAGAACAACCACAGCGGAGGTTTTTTTTTTTTTTTTTTTTTTTTTTTTATTTTTTTTAATTTTTTTTGTACATTTGAAGAATGTAGGTTTTTTTTTTTTTTTTTTTTTTTTGCCACTGTGCCTATTCTTTTTAAAACTAAACCTGTGACTAAAAAACAGGTATGCAAGCCGGCCACGGCTCTAACACCCCACCCCGACTACCCATTATCAAATACCGATTGAAGCCACCAAAACTGGTTCTCCTGCTTCACCCTATCAGTTTTGTCCCGTTCGGACACAGCCCTACTGAACCGTAGGAGCTCTTCTCCGTCTTGTGCCAGGACGTCCCGAGTGTATAGGAGCCGCCGGTCCACGGTTCTTCGTCTGACGTGGTAGATTAGCGGTACTGCCAATCTATCCTGTATCAGACCGCATCTATCTAAATAGAGGAATGCCTCTGGAGGAATGAAGCCACTCAAGCGTGCATTTTCAAAATATTCATCATTTGGGTAGAACGCCCCGAAAATCAAATTATTGGCCGAAGTCATAGCCCTCGCAATGTGACCCCGAATAAGTTTTATCACGAAATTGTCAACTCTGTTGATCCGAGCCCCGTTGTATAGAGCCTCGTTCGGATAATAGTGAACATAAGAAGATTCGGGTGTCCGATGCAAACCAGTACAGCGTCGAAGACACTGCCGCTCGAACACCCGAATTCTCTCCATCTGAGATGGAGCAACGTTGAACCACACTGGACAACCATAAACGATCATCGACCGTATGAGGGCCATGTAGCAAATGACCTTCACTCTGAGGTCAAGCCGACTGCTGTAAAACAGTCGTTTCGTCAGAGCTAAGGCTCCTCTGGCCCTGGCCAGCGCAGCATCTATATGTCTGTCGAAATATAGATACTGATCCAACCAGATACCGAGGTACTTCACTACACTTTTGCTCGTTAATCGCTGCCCGTGAGGATCAACGATGACCATCTTGCACCAATTCTTGCGCGTATCCCGCGGGGCTCTAGCCAACGGAGTCCGGAACAAAATTGTTTCCGACTTCTGGACATTTATTTTCAGTTTCCAGTCATCACAATATCGCTGAATCTTCTCAAAGTCACGCTGCAAGAGAATTCTAATAACCTCAACCTTTCGGGCCGTTCTGTACGCAATTAGATCGTCGGCATACGCTATTGAGTTCGGAAGGCTACCTATAAGATCACTGGTGTAAATGCTGAAGAGAATTGGCGAATTAACCGCTCCCTGTTGTAGACCATTTTTGATTTCAAAAGTTGTGGTAGAAGTTACATTGCCACTTTTGACAACAAACTTTTTACCGTTAAGCATATCATAGAGCATGTACATCAATGGTTTACTAATGCCAAGTCTGTTCAGTTTCAGATAAAGACCCTCTAACCATACGGTGTCGAAGGCCTTTTCTAAATCCACCAAAACAGCACCCGTGCATTGTTGTTTTGACTTGTTCCATTGGATATCAGAAACGAGTTTAGCCGCGGCATGAATTGTGTCATGTCCCGCCTTGAACCCGAACTGGTTATCCGGAATTATTGTGTTGTCCGCAGCCCATTTAATCAGAGCCCTATTGATGATCTTTTCGAAAACCTTGCTGATGCTCGGAAGAAGACTTATCGACCGAAGATTGGACGGATTGGAGTTGTCCTTTCCCTTTTTCGGGAGAGGATGTACCACAGCTGTCTTCCAATGCACTGGATAATATGCATTATTCAGCGCATTGTTAAAGAGTGTGGTGTAAATGTCAAATGCCTCATTCGGTAAATGTCTTAGTACAACGTTAGATATACTATCGACACCCGCTGACTTCTTATTCTTAATAGAACTGAAGATCAGCTGGAGATCCATCTTCGTCACTAACAAGGGACTTGTCCCTATTCGCTCGGCGATTGTGGCATTTGCCAAAAGATCGTCATTGAACCTCAAGAAACCAGGGTTCTCAGATCGCCATTGCGTTATTTCATTTCGAAGATAGAAGTGATGCAGTAGGGCTCTGTTTTCCAGGTCGTGGTTCGGGCGAATGCAAGCATTCACCTTGTACACTTGCTGAAACGCAGCCCCCACCGCCTCCACCTTTTCCCTCTGATCCTCAATTATATAGAAGTCATCGTCCAAGACGGCTTCCTCTGGATCTATTTGCGCTGTCAGGAGTACGTCTGTGTTCTCTACTGTTCTCTGGAGTTTAAGACACGGAAGGTCATTTTGATTGTTTTTCCGAAATATCTTATTGATTTCAGGAAACATACTAGGGTTGCTGGAATTTATAGAACGAATTCTGTTGTCCCAGAACCTGTTAATAGATAACCTGTAGTTATCCTTAATCAATTGATTGATATTCTTTATTGACGACTTCAGTGTCCTAACCTCCAGGTCGTGTGGGTCTGTGAATCGTCTGTATAAGTTTTTAAGTCTTGTCAGTATACCACTCTTATGTCTATGTAGTGCGTCTATGGTCGCGTTTCTGTAGACGTCCATTTGGTCGCGTTCTTTGTACTTGGGTATTGTCCGTTCCATTGTTCGTTTAATCGTTTCGTCCATCTGTTGTAGATGTTGGTCGATTTCTGTGTTTGTAAGGTTTCTGTTATTTGGTGGGGCTATGTCACTCGAACGAATTTCTCTCGCTAAGGCGTTGGTGAAACGAGGCCAGCGCATCTTACTGTAATTGTAAGAATGCGTTGCAACGTATTCCTCCAACTCCACGCGTTCGTTCGGAATCTGAATTACAGCAGCCATTCCGCAGTGATCACTGTCGTACTCGATTGTTTGTAAGCAGTTTCGAGGGTGATTACCCACTTTGTCTGTAATTGTCAGTCTGGTATCGTACAGCAAAAGGTCCAGAAAGGAACCGCTCCTTGGATACGACGGCCTTTCAGTAGTCAGCAGGTCAATACCATATTCAACGCTGTAAAGATTCATCAAATTAAAAAGATGATTACCTCTGAGATTATTTGTTTGGTTTCCCCAATCTTCATGTTTTGCATTCAAATCACCGGCCATAATATAGTAGTTTTCTTCCAAGCTCAGTTTAAGTGTTCTAAAAAGAATCTCGAGCTCTGAGTCAAAGGTAATAGCCTGCGGAGCTTCAGCCGCATAGGCCGCAATCACATACATCCGCTTCCCTTGAGTGAGAGAGATGCATATGACGCAAACCTCTAGCGTCCGGAGCTTTCGAAGATCATTGTTGTATATGACTTTATAATTAATGCCTTTTCGTATGAAGATGGCGACACCGCCTCCTTGAGTAGAGTCGGGTCGATCTCTTCTTACGATATTGTAATTTTTATGAGTCAATTTATGTTTCAGGTTTAGCTTGGTTTCGCTAGCCAGAAACACATCTGGACTGAGGTCTTTCAACAATTGGAACAAATTAGCTCTACGTTCAATCCTAATCAGTGAATTTACATTCACAGCCAGGATTTTTAAGCGCGTCTCCGGTAGCGCGCCCATTATGGTCTATGTTGCACTAGGCCAGGCAACAAAGAGTAGAGATGGTCTACCCTTTTGCCTTGCTCCTTTAACTGACTTTGCAGTCCTGCTAGCTGGCCTTGAATGCTCAGTAACAAAGCTACAATGTCGGGCTGCACCTCTGGCGCCTTAAGCACGGGGGCCTTTGGGGCAACCGTTGGTGGGGCCTGTCTCGTAATCCTATCTCTTGACGCCATTTGGGCGTAAGAGAAGTTAGGAACCACGAATTTTGTTGTTGGAGCCTGTCGAACTTCGGCTTTTTGACTGGCCTGTTGTTGTTTTATTTGCTGAACCTTAGGGCAGCCCCTATAGTTAGCGGGGTGCCCCTCGTTTCCGCAGATGACACACTTGAGCTTTCTGACGGAGCTCATCTAAGAGCGCCTCCGGTTCCGTGCAGGAACTTATGCCCTTCAGGAGGACCGTTTTCACTTTTTCGCTTTTAGGCGTGAAGCTGAAGAATTCAGCTGTAACTTCCCTCAATAGCTCTTTAGTTGTTTTATATTCGGCCAGTGAGAAGCACTGAACCGAGTAACGTTTTTCTTTATCGTTTATTATTTTAATAAGAAAGTGGCCGTTTGAGGCCCGCTTACATACCTGTTTTATGTCCTTCAGGTCGATTTTAAATGTCCTTATTGGTGGCACCTTCTCATTTTTCGACTGTGGCTGTTTCTGGTGTTGCTGTTGCTGCTGCTGTTGCTGCTGCTGTTGCTGCTGCTGTTGCTGCTGCTGTTGCTGCTGCTGTTGCTGTTGCTGCTGCTGTTGCTGCTGCTGTTGCTGCTGCTGCTGTCTTGCTGCTGCTGAGGTTGATGGGCCCTCATTATATGGGCCTGCTGCATTTGTTTTCTTTTGGGCGCCTTGCTCCGCTCCTGCAGTTTTCCGTGCAGGCTTTGGCTGCTGCTGTTTTTGTGCTTGTTGCTGCTGTGGTTGTTGTTGTTGCTTTTGTGCAACCTGAACTGCCTGGTGGTTGGTTGCTTGGACTTGTTGCTGCTGTTGTTGTTGTTTTTGCTGCTGCCGCTCTGCTGCTTTCTTGGCTTGCAGCTGCCTTTGGGATTGCTTCTCTTCTGCCTCCTTTTGACGGAGCGCTTCCATCCTCTCTCTTATTTGGCTGAGAAGGGGCTGCATCTCCTCCTTCAGCTTGTCCAGATGTTGCTGGTATTTGTCTACTTCAGCTTTCTTTGCCTGGAGGGCCTTCTCCAGCTCGCTTACAAGAACTTCTTCTTGGGGGTTTTGTTCCCCCTCCAACTCCCTGTCTGTAGCCGGCTCTGACTCCGACAGTAGTGCAAATTTATTTGTACCTGGGGACCTGTAGAGCCCCTCTCCTTCCTCAGACATGTACTCGGTTCCAGCCGAGTCACTGTATTCGTCAGTATCCCCGACCTGTACCTTGCTGGCTGACGATGTTGTTGCTGCCCGCTCTTTGTCTCCCACCCCAGCTGGCAGCTTACCTGGGGTGGCTCTCCGTACATTCAGGTTTGGTTGCGGTCGCAACGTCCTACCTCCTACAAAATGGTAACTTCTCTACTAACTTTTTATTTCTAACACTTTAAAATGAAACTTGGCGCACTGTAGTCTTTCCTGAGCGAAAGTCAAAGATCGACTCTGAGTCCAACGCACTAACCATTATGCCAAGGGGTACTACAACGTTCTACTTGGAAATTTTGTATCATTGTGTTATATGGTAGGGAAATTAACCATACCATACAACTCCCATACCCAGCGGACAGGGTTCTTGCTTTACCTTTACGATAGATCAGGTAATAAAATACCAGTATAACCCACTACGTGGATATAGATAAGCTCGCAGCAGGGTTATCGACTACCATCTATTTTTCACTCGATAAGCTTTGTATTTATATTTTTTAATAAAAAATCTACTACAAGGTCTAATCTACTGGGAAATGTTTTATGGATTGGCATAATCGTTAATTTTATGTGGTATGGAAGTTAATCAGATAATACAACTCCCATAACCGGCTGGCAGAGACCTTGTTTTACCTTAGGCAATATGTTGGATAATTCCGCTAGCGGCTAGCCCATAGCGGGTTCATCAGCCACCATCTATTTTTCTTCGACTTAGTCAGTACTGAAAATCCTTGCTGAACTCAGCCCTAAATAGCTCGGATAAATTTGTTTTTTACGTTAGTTACGTTAGTTTTTAACGTTAGTAAGAAAAGTCTTTAAAGTCTTTTTTATTTATCTCTAGAGAAACAACTCTTTTCTTTTGCTGCCAAACTTCAACTGGATTCAAAAAAATTTTATTAAATTTTATTGAGATGGAATAAATGATGAGTCGCGAAATGCGATATAGGAAATTGTGTGCAAGTGATGCACGCAATCAATCGTGGTGGAAGGTTTATCTTTTGCAATTATGAGTCGCGATCGCGACAAAGGGTGACATTTGATATTGTATATCAACAAACATAAAGTCCCTTTTGCATTGGGGAATTGATATCATAAATGATGAATAATATGAATGATCACATTGGGTGGTCATTATATAGGTTATATAAGTATATACAGAGTGTCCCACAGTCATCGCCCCAAACGAAAACCATGGATTCCTGAGGTCATTTAAAGTCGAAAAACTTATAAGGTAATTTTCTCGTTTTCGTCCCGTTTTCGAGTTATAACGGTTTTTATGATTTTAGCTCTCTTTTTCCTTAACTGGCTTTATCTTTGCCAAACTACGTGCGATTCGTAAGATTTTTTTTATAACCAATCAAGAATTTATTACAGTTTTAGTTTGTCTCAGAACTTTTTCTTCTGCGGGCAAACGTTTCTCCGCAATTTTGCATCAAACCCAATTTTTTTCGTTTTTTAAGTTGTTTTTTTCACTTTGATATCATTTTTTTTTCAAAAAAAAACACGTTAATGAGTATTAATTTTTGTTGTTAATTATTAAAGCGCAGTTCATTTTCTTAAAAAAAAAATATTTCTTTTCCTTAAAAAGAATACTAAATGTAATTAACAACAAATAAACAAACTGAGTGAATTTAAAAAAAAATAATTTTTAAATACAAAATTAACTTTTTCTGAGCTATTGTGGTTAAGAAAACGACAAATAGATAAAGTTGTCCCATTTCAGCGTATATTAATAACATTTGCAGATATTCTTGATTAGTGTAATCCATTGTTCGCAAATAATTGAAAAAAACTACAACTTGAATAAAAAATCCAAAATGGAGTATCAATGAAAGAACACGACGCGAGAAAGACATTTACAACCTTCAAATCATAATGCAAATCCTTACTGTATACATTAGTTAACGGTCTTACTAATTAACTTTATCTATTTGTCCTTTTCTTAGCCACAATAGCTCAGAAAAAGTTAATTTTGTATTTAAAAATTATTTTTTTTTTTAAATTCACTCAGTTTGTTTATTTTTTGTTAATTACATTTAGTATTCTTTTTAAGGAAAAAAAGTTTAATTTTAGAAAATGAACTGGGCTTTAATAATAAGTGAAAAAAATTAATACACATTAACGTGTTCTTTTGAATAAATTGATATCAAAGTTAAAAAACTACTTAAAAAACGAAAAAATTGGGTTTGATGCAAAATTGCGGAGAAACGGTTGCCCGCAGAAAAAAAGTCTTTAGACAAACTAAAACTGTGATAAATTCTTGATTGGTTATAAAAAAAAATCTTACGAATCGGATGTAGTTTGGCAAAGATAAAGCCAGTTAAGGGAAAATAATAAAAATCGTTATAACTCCAAAACGGGACGAAAACGAGAAAATGATCTCTTAAGTTTTTCGACTTAAAATGACCTCAAGAATCCATGGTTTTCATTTGGGGGCGGTGACTGTGGGACACCCTGTATATCATGATATCAAAAATGATGAATAATATGAATAATAATTTAAGCTCAAGTGACCTCAACTCCAAAGGGCGTTTCGCCCAGGTACGACAGTGGGCTCATCAGTTAAATGCTGTCGTACCCTTCTAAGACGCAATTATTGGTCGATGTTTACCTACTCTTATAAATTTCACAGCATTGATACACTGTGAAGTATATTTTTCTAGGGGAATTTGAATAAATGTCCGTGGTCAGACTTTGTAATCAACGAAGGTATATGAAACAAGAAATTTGTTTCAGTCGCACCATGGGCGAAACGCACTTTGGAGTTGAGGTCACTTGAATTAAATTCAATCACTCAACTTAAACCTGAAATAAATTTCTAATTTCATACATATACCTTCGTCAAACTTGTTTCGCCATTTTTACTTTAGAAATTTATTGTATTCATATCATTTCCCTTTATCACTTATCACTCTTATAGCGTATTTGTTTTGTAATCAGGAGGAACCTTCCGGAACTCTCAGGTCCCGAATGCCAAACATTACATTACATTACATTACATTTTGCACTACTCCGTAGATAAATCTACGAAGTAGAGACACTTAAAGCACTGGCAACTGAGGCCATCGGCTTAGACAATACAACAGAGAGAGACAGACAGAAAGAAAGAACAACATGTTAAGTTAGACGAGGAAGTCTTGGTTCTCGAAGGAACAAAATTATTTTCTTAGCTTTAATGTAAAGCCGCTTATTTTTCCGAGCATCAAGATGCACGATATTAAATTTTTCCGAGCATCAAGATGCACGATATTAAAAGAGAGGAGTCGCCGTTAAGGTTTTAACTTAGACTGATTTTATTTTCAAAATTTTCTTCTATTTATACTTACAACTAGTTCTATACAAAATTAATTTTCATACCTACATAGATATTCTTAACCTAGTTCTTTATTTATTTATTTTACTTATGGTTCTGACCTACAATATTTTACCCCACATGACGTAAGCATTAAATGTCCACTTGACAAAAATATACTTTCGGTTATATTTCCTCAAAGGCATTCCGAATGCTCAGTCAATGTGATGCATATATAATTGCAGTCATAAACAAAAATCAATATTCAATTGCACTCGGTGCATAGCGACCGACTATGACTATGTGTAACATGATCAGTTCAATGCACGATGGTGACAACACAATCCAATGTAGGTCGATATGCGTCGAGTTCATGAATGTTTACATTTCATATATTATTGTTATTGTTTATATTTGGTTATTGTTTTGTTTTGGTTTTAGGTGGTACACACAACACCCTCACCCTTTAAAAAAAATGATTTTTTTTTTTTATATCTTTAAATGAGAAAAAAAAATTATTTTGACAGTATGTTTTTAAATGATTTTTGGTAAAGAAAAGAATTTATAATTAAATACATATGTAGTTTCTTTTTATTTATTTCTGGCTCTTATTAAATTATTGTTATGTACTTCTTTATTTTCTTTTTCAGTTTTTATAATGCTATTTGGACCTTTCTGTTCAATTACTTTATAAGGACCTTTGAATGGTTTATCTAGTTTCTTTTTATTTTCTACTTTTATATAAACATAATCTCCTATTTCAAAGTTTGATTTATTTACATTAGATTGATTATTACATACTTCATTCTTAATTCGTTCTAAGTTGTCTTTAGCTTTATTATGTGCATATTGTAATTTTAATTTAAATTCATTTACATAATTATCAATGTTATAAATACTTTCTTTATTTTTAATGATCTCACAAGGTAAAGCACATAATTTCCCGTATACTAATTCAAATGGTGTGTAATTGGTAGTACTGTGTGGTGTAGTATTGTATGTGTAGGTGTAGTAAGGTAGTAATTCTTCCCAGTTGTCTTTTCCGTCTGTTGTCATTAAGTAGTCGTTTAGAACTCTATGATTTCTTTCTATTGAGCCTAAGGTTTCATGGTGATATGGTGTTGAGGTGGCTTTTTCTATTTTGAGTAGCTTACAGATATTTACTAATAGTTCATTTGTGAATTCTGTACCTTTATCTGTTTTCAATTTCCTAAAACAACCATATTTCAAAATAAATTTCTCTACAATAGTTTTTGCTACTGAAATAGCATCTTTCGTGACTAATGGAAACGCTTCAACAAATTTCGTTAATTCACATTGAATTGTAAGAATATACCTATACCCATTTGATGGTCTCAATGGTCCTACTGTATCTACAGTTATCACCTCAAATGATGCGCTTGGTGTTTCTGTTCTTGTGAATCGTTCTTTAGTGTATTTACTTATTTTAACTTCATTACAAGTATTACAATTATTTATATATTTCCTAACCATCTTATTCATATTCTTCCATACATATTTCTGCTTAAGCTTCGCTATACATCTTCTAATACCTATATGTCCTCCTAACTTGTCATCATGATATTCTTTTATTAAATCGTTCATCTCACTCGCATGCTCTATTCTTCTTGGTGGATTATATAATATAATGTCTAGACAATTTTCTTTCTTATTCTTTTGCAGTTCTGTAAATATTTTTTTAAACTTGTGCACTGATATTGTTTTAAATATTTCGTTATTCATTGCTAACGCTAGCTTTTCTATTTTTACACGCTTTGTATAGGATAACAATTTCTTCAAAATCAATTTTAACTCTGATTGAGAATTATCATTGTATCCAACATGTATTGTATCTTTAACTGCATATATTGTTTCTTTTGGTGGCCCCATTAAATTCTTTATATTTTCAAATTGCAATTTCTTAACGTTTCTTGTGTCTGAGATAGATATGCAATCCCATATGTGGAGGTGTACAGTCTCCACTGGAGGCATAATTTCCGGATTTTTTTCTCTTTCACTAATATCTTCCTTATCTTTCAACTTCATTGCTCTTGTTAGGACATTTATATTGTTTACTGGTATCATTTCTTTTAATTCTTCTGAACTTAACTTTATTCTAGATAATGCATCAGCATTTGCATTCATCTTTCCTTGCTTAAAAATTATATCAAAATCGTAATCCATTAAATCTACTCTAATTCTAGTTAATTTTGATGAAGGGTTCTTATGTGTTAATAAACTAACTAAAGGTCTATTTCTAATGCTATTTGTACAGCCTCTGCAAGTTTCATCGGTCTTGCAGCTATTACTAGCGATTTGTATGGTTCTGATAAACCATTTTTAAAAGCCGTCATTCCTATTTGATCATTTAATTTTACTATTACTTCTCTGTGCTCAAGCCCTTGCTCAGAGATCTGTAATTCGTTCAAAGAAGCTAGCAATGATTCTATACGTGATGCAAAGATTGGGATTGTTTGATTACCTTGATAACATTTTGCAATGTCGCTATGCAACCTTGACGCAGTTTTGTTGGATTTAAATACGGATTTTAAAATATTTTTAAAATCGTCCAATCCTCTTGGAGTTTTCTCAGTTTGGATTTTGTTTTTAACATTTTCTGAGAGTTTGGTGGCTAGAATAAATTTTATTAAAATTTCTCTTTGTGTGTCATCTTTTAGAGTACTATGGTAAAATTCTATTAAACCTAAATAATTGTTTAAATCTTTATGATCACCTTGAAATTCAGGGATGACTTTAGTCGCAGTTACTAGGTCAAAATTCGCCATTTCGTTGTTGATTTCTTGTCCTTCTTCTTTAGTTTTTAGAAATGTTTGTATTAGTTCTACTAAATTGTCAAATCTGTCTTTTAAGTCTTGTATGTCTTTCGGTTCTGCTATTTTTGTTATTTGTAGCCATAATTCGTCTATTTGTCTGTTTGTTTTTTGTATATAGTCTGTCGAATATCTTCTATTTGGTGCTTTTTTTAATTTCTCTAATATTTCTCTTAGTTTTACAAATTCCATGTACTCGTATTTAAAATGTTTTTATTTTTATTTTAACATAAATTTTAATTTAAAAGAAATTTATACATTTAAAGTTTTGAGTGCATGTTTCCTTAAATAATTTTTGTAATAGGCATTTAATTTGCATAAAATTATGATTACTAAAAGAAAGAAATTTATGTATACTATTTTGTCGCCTAGAGTTGTTGTTTTTGTTGATGATGTCGATGCTGCAGATGCTGCTGCTACGTTATTTATGATTTCCTCTTTTGACGTTTTGCCACCCATTTTTTCTCATATCTTTCAGCTTACCAATGAGTGTTCGTTTCTGTTCTCCAGTGCTTATGTTGATTATCCTCTGAAGGTTTGCACACTCCCTCTGGAACTGTCTTTTGCGGCCTCCTCGTTTCTTCTTTTGTTTATTTTCTTGTTTACCTTCTTCTTTCTTTTTTTGACGTTTTCTATACTCCTCTATAGATAGTGGTTTCGGTCCAGCGGTTTTAGGAGTAGGGGTATACCTTGGGTACTCTATGGGTTCTACGGTCGTTGGACGGTATTCAGTGAGTTCTTCCCACTTTCTAAAGATCTCGTTTATGTCGTCTAGCGTGGTCATTTATCTGACTTTTTTTTTTTTTTTTTTTTTAGGATAGCAAAAAAATATATATAAATCGTGGTTCAGACTTGCAGGATCGCCATGTTAAGTTAGACGAGGAAGTCTTGGTTCTCGAAGGAACAAAATTATTTTCTTAGCTTTAATGTAAAGCCGCTTATTTTTCCGAGCATCAAGATGCACGATATTAAATTTTTCCGAGCATCAAGATGCACGATATTAAAAGAGAGGAGTCGCCGTTAAGGTTTTAACTTAGACTGATTTTATTTTCAAAATTTTCTTCTATTTATACTTACAACTAGTTCTATACAAAATTAATTTTCATACCTAGATATTCTTAACCTAGTTCTTTATTTATTTATTTTACTTATGGTTCTGACCTACAATATATTACCCCACATGACGTAAGCATTAAATGTCCACTTGACAAAAATATACTTTCGGTTATATTTCCTCAAAGGCATTCCGAATGCTCAGTCAATGTGATGCATATATAATTGCAGTCATAAACAAAAATCAATATTCAATTGCACTCGGTGCATAGCGACCGACTATGACTATGTGTAACATGATCAGTTCAATGCACGATGGTGACAACACAATCCAATGTAGGTCGATATGCGTCGAGTTCATGAATGTTTACATTTCATATATTATTGTTATTGTTTATATTTGGTTATTGTTTTGTTTTGGTTTTAGGTGGTACACACAACAAACAGAAAGTCACACATGTCAACAGCACACGGTTGGTATTTAAACGGTCCCTCATCCAAGTACTAACCATGCGCAATGATGCTTGATTTCGCTGATCGATGGGAAGCGATGCTTTTTTTTTTTTTTTTTTTATTTTTTTTTTTTTAAAGCTAGACAAAAATTCATAAAACTAGCCTACTTATCAATAACTTACAACTAACTTACTGGCCCCATGCGGGCACTCTAAGTTAAACTATAAACCTTATGTTATGACTACTGCCTTTCGGCCTAAAAAACTATTTGAATTCGAAAACTATATCTATATTTTTTTTGTTTTCTCGAGAAAATTTAAAAAACTCGGATTCTTTATCATTTTTAATTTCTTATATAAAACTTACAAACTAAAATTAAACTAATTAAAACTACCTAAAACCGCTTAAACTACTTAAAATAAAATAAAACTAAAATAAAACTACCTAAAACCACTTAAACTACTTAATATAAACTAAAACTGCCTACAACCGCTTAAACTACTTAAAATAAACTAAAACTACTTAAAAACTAGAACAGCCACAGCGGAGGTTTTTTTTTTTTTTTGGTACATTTGAAGAATGTATTTTTTTTTTTTTTTTTTTTGCCACTGTGCCTATTCTTTTTAAAACCTGTGACAAGAAACAGGTATGCAAGCCGGCCACGGCTCTAACACCCCACCCCGACTACCCAGTATCAAATGCCGATTGAAGCCACCAGAACTGGTTCTCCTGCTTCACCCTATCAGTTTTGTCCCGTTCGGACATAGCCCTACTGAACCGAAGGAGCTCTTCTCCGTCTTGTGCCACGACATCCCGAGTGTACAGGAGCCGCCGGTCCACGGTTCTTCGTCTGACGTGGTAGATTAGCGGTACTGCCAATCTATCCTGTATCAGACCGCATCTATCTAAATAGAGGAATGCCTCTGGAGGAATGAAGCCACTCAAGCGTGCATTTTCAAAATATTCTTCATTTTGGTAGAACGCCCCGAAAATCAAATTATTGGTCGAAGTCATAGCCCTCGCAATGTGACCCCGTATAAGTTTTATCACGAAATTATCAACTCTGTTGATCCGAGCCCCGTTGTATAGAGCTTCGTTCGGATAATAGTGAACATAAGAAGATTCGGGTGTCCAATGCAAACCAGTACAGCGTCGAAGACACTGCCGCTCGAACACCCGAATTCTCTCCATCTGAGATGGAGCAACGTTGAACCACACTGGACAACCATAAACGATCATCGGCCGTATGAGGGCCATGTAGCAAATGACCTTCACTCTGGGGTCAAGCCGACTGCTATAAAACAGTCGTTTCGTCAGAGCGAAGGCTCCTCTGGCCCTGGCCAGCGCAGCATCTATATGTCTGTCGAAATACAGATATTGATCCAACCAGATACCGAGGTACTTCACTACACTTTTGCTCGTTAATCGCTGCCCGTGAGGATCAACGATGACCATCTTGCACCAATTCTTGCGCGTATCCCGCAGGGCTCTAACCAACGGAGTCCGGAACAAAATTGTTTCCGACTTCTGGACATTTATTTTCAGTTTCCAGTCATCGCAATATCGCTGAATCTTCTCAAAGTCACGCTGCAAGAGAATTCTAATAACCTCAACCTTTCGGGCCATTCTGTACGCAATTAGATCGTCGGCATACGCTATTGATTGCGGAAGACTACCTATCAGATCGCTGGTGTAAATGCTAAAGAGAATTGGCGAATTAACCGCTCCCTGTTGTAGACCATTTTTGATTTCAAAAGTTGTGGTAGAAGTTACATTGCCACTTTTGACAACAAACTTTCTACCGTTAAGCATATCATAAAGCATATACATCAATGGTTTGCTAATGCCAAGTCTGTTCAGTTTCAGATAAAGACCTTCTAACCATACGGTGTCGAAGGCCTTTTCTAAATCCACCAAAACAGCACCCGTGCATTGTTGTTTTGACTTATTCCATTGGATATCAGAAACGAGCTTAGCCGCGGCATGAATTGTGTCATGTCCCGCCTTGAACCCGAACTGGTTATCCGGAATTATTGTGTTGTCCGCAGCCCACTTAATCAGAGCCCTATTGATGATCTTTTCGAAAACCTTGCTGATGCTCGGAAGAAGACTTATCGACCGAAGATTGGACGGATTGGAGTTGTCCTTTCCCTTTTTCGGGAGAGGATGTACCACAGCTGTCTTCCAATGCACTGGATAATATGCATTATTCAGCGCATTGTTAAAGAGTGTGGTGTAAATGTCAATTGCCTCATTCGGTAAATGTCTTAGTACAACGTTAGATATACCATCAACACCCGCTGACTTCTTATTCTTAATAGAACTGAAGATCAGCTGGAGATCCATCTTCGTCACTAACAAGGGACTTGTCCCTATTCGCTCGGCGATTGTGGCATTTGCCAAAAGATCGTCATTGAACCTCAAGAAACCAAGGTTCTCAGATCGCCATTGCGTTATTTCATTTCGAAGATAGAAGTGATGCAGTAGTGCTCTGTTTTCCAGGTCGTGGTTCGGGCGAATGCAAGCATTCACCTTGTACACTTGCTGAAACGCAGCCCCCACTGCCTCGACCTTCTCCCTCTGATCCTCAACTATAAAGAAGTCATCGTCCAAGACGGCTTCCTCTGGATCAATTTGCGCTGTCAGGAGTACGTCTGTGTTCTCTACTGTTCTCTGGAGTTTAAGACACGGAAGGTCATTTTGATTGTTTTTCCTAAATATCTTATTGATTTCAGGAAACATACTTGGGTCGTTGGACTTTACAGAACGAATCCTGTTGTCCCAAAACTTGTTGATAGATAACCTATAGTTATCCTTAATCAATTGATTGACATTCTTTATTGACGACTTCAGTGTCCTAACCTCCAGGTCGTGCGGGTCTGTGAATCGTCTGTATAAGTTTTTAAGTCTTGTCAGTAAGCCACTCTTATGTCTATGTAGTGCGTCTATGGTCGCGTTTCTGTAGACGTCCATTTGGTCGCGTTCTTTGTATTTGGGTATTGTCCGTTCCATTGTTCGTTTAATCGTTTCGTCCATCTGTTGTAGATGTTGGTCGATTTCTGTATTTATAAGGTTTCTGTTATTTGGTGGGGCTATGTCACTCGAACGAATTTCTCTCACTAAGGCGTTGGTGAAACGAGGCCAGCGCATCTTACTGTAATTGTATTTGAATTGTAATTGAATGCGTTGCAACGTATTCCTCCAACTCCACGCGTTCGTTCGGAATCTGAATTACAGCAGCCAGTCCGCAGTGATCACTGTCGTACTCGATTGTCTGTAAGCAGTTTCGAGGGTGATTACCCACTTTGTCTGTAACTGTCAGTCTGGTATCGTACAGCAAAAGGTCCAGAAAGGAACCGCTCCTTGGATACGACGGCCTTTCAGTAGTCAGCAGGTCAATACCATATTCAACGCTGTAAAGATTCATCAAATTAAAAAGATCAATAGATATGTATGTTTATTGACCACTTATAAAATTTACAATTATTACATTTTTGCAATCGCCCAGTTTACATAGAGTTATGGTTAGAACTACCTTACTTCTAAAAAATATTATAACTTATACACAATTAATTTTTATTTGAAGTATTTAGTTTGAGGAGGAAAGGTCATGAAAACCTCCTATTTAAGAATTATAAGAAACAAAAAAAAAAAAATTTTTATTTACTGTGATCAGCAAAAGATGACAAATATATACATATTATATTTTATATTTGTTTTTTAAACTTATATCTAATATCACAGAGTTAATAGGTTCTAAAATGCAAAAAAACAAAAGAAGTAAACAACACAAAATTAATAACATAAGCAATATGCAATTGTTTAAATAATAATCATTTAATAACTAAATAAATAATTAGATAAATGAATAAATCGATAGATCCATAAATGAATGAAGAAAAAAAACAAGCAAATAAGCAGTAAATAAGTAAGTAAATAAATAAATGAATGAATAAATAAATAATTAAACAAATAAATAGATAGGTAAATAAATAATTGAATAAATAACAAGTAAATAAACAAATAAATAAGTAAAGAAATAGATAAATAAACAAGCAATTAATTAATAAATAAATTACGAAATAAATTACAAAGAGAAATACAAAAAAAAAAAATAAATAAATAAATACATAAAGATAATACAGTTTGCAAATATATTAATAGACAACAAAGGTACGTAATATTCCTCCATACGTAGTATTCCTCCAACTCCACGCGTTCGTTCGGAATCTGAATTACAGCAGCCAGTCCGCAGTGATCACTGTCGTACTCGATTGTCTGTAAGCAGTTTCGAGGGTGATTACCCACTTTGTCTGTAACTGTCAGTCTGGTATCGTACAGCAAAAGGTCCAGAAAGGAACCGCTCCTTGGATACGACGGCCTTTCAGTAGTCAGCAGGTCAATACCATATTCAACGCTGTAAAGATTCATCAAATTAAAAAGATCAATAGATATGTATGTTTATTGACCACTTATAAAATTTACAATTATTACATTTTTGCAATCGCCCAGTTTACATAGAGTTATGGTTAGAACTACCTTACTTCTAAAAAATATTATAACTTATACACAATTAATTTTTATTTGAAGTATTTAGTTTGAGGAGGAAAGGTCATGAAAACCTCCTATTTAAGAATTATAAGAAACAAAAAAAAAAAAATTTTTATTTACTGTGATCAGCAAAAGATGACAAATATATACATATTATATTTTATATTTGTTTTTTAAACTTATATCTAATATCACAGAGTTAATAGGTTCTAAAATGCAAAAAAACAAAAGAAGTAAACAACACAAAATTAATAACATAAGCAATATGCAATTGTTTAAATAATAATCATTTAATAACTAAATAAATAATTAGATAAATGAATAAATCGATAGATCCATAAATGAATGAAGAAAAAAAACAAGCAAATAAGCAGTAAATAAGTAAGTAAATAAATAAATGAATGAATAAATAAATAATTAAACAAATAAATAGATAGGTAAATAAATAATTGAATAAATAACAAGTAAATAAACAAATAAATAAGTAAAGAAATAGATAAATAAACAAGCAATTAATTAATAAATAAATTACGAAATAAATTACAAAGAGAAATACAAAAAAAAAAAATAAATAAATAAATACATAAAGATAATACAGTTTGCAAATATATTAATAGACAACAAAGGTACGTAATAAAATAACCCTAGAAATTAACTAGATTTGTGATGAGTACATTATCAGAATTTTGACATCGAATATCATAGTTTTCTTTTAGCTTTAGCATTCTTGCAAAAACATATTCGACATTGGCAAGGTTATGCAATTCGTTAGTGGAAAAATGCCAGGGAAGTTTGAGCATTAATTTTAAAATTTTGTTTTGTGCGATCTGTATCTTTTTGATATGCATTTTAGCACATTGTCCCCAAACTGGACTTCCGTAAAGCATAATTGATTGAAAGATTACTTTAAAGATTATCAACTTATTGTCCTTGTTCAAAAGAGATTTTCTGTTAATTAGCGGATACATTATTTGTATTATCTTATTAACTTTTAATATTGTTTTCTGTACATGTTCATTGAATGTAAGTCTCTTGTCTAGGTGTATTCCCAAGTATTTAACCGAGGTTCTCTATTCTATATTTAAATTGTTTAGCATCAGATTGTTGCTGGGAAGAAAACAGGATTTTCTTTTTCTTGAAAAAAAGATTGCCTGTGTCTTTGATGCATTAATTTTTATTTTCCATTTGCTATAATAGTTGTATAAAATGTTCAAAGCTGATTGTAGATTAGTTTCAATTTCAAAACTAAGTACATCAGATGAAAAGATAGCAGTATCATCGGCGTATATAGCCGATACACAGTTTGGGAGCTGAGGAAAGTCAGCCGTATATACGTTATAGAGAAGAGGGCCCAAAACAGATCCTTGTGGAACTCCTGCTGGCACACATAGTTTTTGAGACAAATCACCATATATAGAAACGATGAAGTATCTATTTGTCAAAAAACTTTGCACAATTTTAATAAGATATAATGGAAAATTTAATATTTTCATTTTATAGATCAGACCATTATGCCACACACTATCAAAAGCTTTCTCCACGTCTAAGATAATTAAGCCAGTTGATTTTTGAATATTAAAATTCGAACGAACATGTCTGGTTATTCTATTTACTTGCTGAACAGTGCTATGCCGTTCACGAAAGCCAAATTGTTGAGGTGGATAGATGTTATTAGCTACAATAAACTCATTTAATTTAAATTTGATAAGTCTTTCAAATACTTTACTGATACAGCTTAAGAGACTTATGGGTCTGTAACTTTTTGGGTCATTTGATGGTTTTCCGGGTTTTAAAACTGGTACAACTTTAGCAACTTTCCAGGATGTAGGGAAGTATTGAAATTTAAGACAGCAATTGAATATAAATACTAGATACTCAAAACCAGTCCTTGGTAATTCTTTGAGAAAAATGTTTCTTGTTCCGTCGAACCCTACAGATTTTCTTATTTGAAGTTTGCGAATAATAGCGATTAAATCATCGAGACAAATATAACAGTTGTCAGGTATGTCAACGGTTAATGAGTTTAAATTTGTTGTAGCATCATGCACATCATTTTCAAATTGAGGAGATCCTATTCCGTTGAAAGCTTTGTGATTATCATAAAAAGAACTTGCAAGAGCATTTGCTTTATCGGTATTAGTAATACATATATTCTGAGCGTTACGAAATGCGGGGACAAAACTATTTTTCTTTTTTAAGGCCTTAGCTATGTTCCAGAATGGTCTACTATTTTTATCTAAGGATTGGAGTTTTAAGTTCCATTCAATATTTCTGAATTTAAAAATTTCAGTTTTTATTGTATAATTAAGTTCCCTGACTTCAAAGTTTAAGCTTGGAATACGGTTACGCTGCCATTGTCGTCTAAGACGGTTCCTTAGCTTAATAATATTTAAAATACCTTGAGGCAGCTTTTTTTTCTGATCAGATGGAGTTTTTTTAGGAACGGATACATCTATACTTTCAGAAATAGAACTGTTAAAGTTATTGATGCAAATATCTATTTGATCAGTGGATTCTATAGTTTCTATGTTTTTATCGCTATGTTTTAAAAGATTTTTTATTGTATTCCGATACCTGGACCAGTTTGCTTTACCTAGGTCATAAAAATAACGCGTGCTTGTGCTTGGGGATTCTAATAACCCACACTTAACAGGTAAATGGTCTGAACTCAAGTCGTTGCAAACAATAGGTTGAGAAAATAAAGCAAAAGTATTTGTTACAAAGAAATCTAAGGTTGACGGATTTTTTCTTCTGTCAGATGGATAATAAGTGGGACTATTTGGAAACATAATTTCAAATCCATGGGTAGTATTAAGGTTATCTAATATGTTACCCCATGCATTTGCTCTTGCACATCCCCATTTCCTGTGTCTGCAATTAAAGTCACCGCCAATTAAATATGGACCGTTAATATTAATCATTTTTAAGATATCTGATTTAAAGTGTTCGCCCCGCAAGGAATTCCTTGAACGACCTGGGAAATACACCGAGAAAACAGAAATCTTCCTGTTATTTGAAAAATGTACATCAACACCAATATTTTCAACGTATTTAGTATTGATTACTGGTAAAAGTGTGTGTTTGAGTGTTTTTCTCACAACAATGGCAACACCGCCACCAAGTCTATCAACTCTGTCTACTCTATAACAATTGTATTCAGAGTTCGAAAGAGTTGCATTATTAGAGAGCCAAGTTTCAGATACCAAACCTATATCGATTTTATTTCTGCTTAAGAAAGAGAAAAATTCTATATTTTTGTTACGAATGCCTTGTGCATTCCAACATATAACACTTAAGGTATGATTACTTGTCATTTTTGTTATATAAGTACTTAATCGCTAACTGGGCGATAACATTGAATTGTTCTGCTTTCGTTGAGCAGTGGCTAAGTTGAGTTGTCATCTTAACAGTAAGAGATTGGATCTCTTCCATTGAAAAAAGAGTGTCATCAGTAGTTGTTACTCGCTGAGTTGGGCAAGGAGGTGGTGGATATGAAGGAGGTGCGGCTGCAGCCGATCGTGTAGGTATGCTGGGATTCCTCATGTAATTAGTTTGAACTCTTTTCGGTAAAGGCTTAAGAGGTGGAAAGTTCTCCATTGAGTTGACAAATGACGTAGTTGGACGCATAGGTTGAACATGATTTTGAATAGGAATCTGCCACTTACCATGTGATATTTTCTCTTTAATTTTTAAAAAGTTTTGTCTACTCATGCAATTAGGATCAGTCGATTTGTGACTCTCTTTGCAGTTCGCACATTGAATTTTATCAGCAACCTTGCATTCACTAGTTTTGTGATGACCGGAACAGTTTGCACAAAATGTTTTTACATGGCAGTTCTTTTCCCCGTGTCCAAACATTTGACAGTTGTGGCACTGGGTAATATTTACTCTTCGTCGGCGTTGATAGTCCCATTTGACTTGGGTACGATAGATGGATTTTATATTTTTTTTTAATTCACTTAATCGAATCGAACCTTGTTCTAAATACACAATGTATAATGTGTCGATGTACTTTTCATATCGTTTGGACACAAGTTTTATATCTCTGCATTTGAGACCGAGTTTAATAAGTTCAGATTTAAGTTCATTTATTGGCAAAGCATCAAGGCCAAAAAGAATTACTTTAAATGATCTTTCGGTAGAGAGATCATGAGAAAAAAATTGGCAATCAGCTGATTTTAAAGCATCGCATGTCTTTTTATGAGATTCAATACTTTCACATTGAATTTTTATTCCAATGGACATTTTTTTAATTGAATAATCAGTTATTTTTATTTCTTTCATGAGATTATGAATAAATTCACTGGGTTTTTGCAACACTTTTATTGGAGGAATTCGCTCCTTCTTAATTGATTTGGGATCGATAATCACTTCACTATCCATTTCCTCATCGGCGAGACATTGTAAGGGAGTCCAGTAATTTTTCCTGGAATCTTCAACACTATTCGCCATGGTTAAGTTAGTAACTTTGCGCACTTTATTTGAAGACAAAATGTCTTCAATTGAAGAAGAACGATTTCTTTTTAAAATTTTGCAGGTTTAAGTATACAGTAGAATTAAACACGTCATGCATAGATGACAGATCTTTCGCTACTCTGAAATTAAAAAGATGATTACCTCTGAGATTATTTGTTTGGTTTCCCCAATCTTCATGTTTTGCGTTCAAATCACCGGCCATAATATAGTAGTTTTCTTCCAAGCTCAGTTTAAGTGTTCTAAAAAGAATCTCGAGCTCTGAGTCAAAAGTAATAGCCTGCGGAGCTTCAGCCGCATAGGCCGCAATCACATACATCCGCTTCCCTTGAGTGAGAGAGATGCATATGACGCAAACCTCTAGCGTCTGGAGCTTTCGAAGATCATTGCTGTATATGACTTTATAATTAATGCCTTTTCGTATGAAGATGGCGACACCGCCTCCTTGAGTAGAGTCGGGTCGATCTCTTCTTACGATATTGTAATTTTTATGAGTCAATTTATGTTTCAGGTTTAGCTTGGTTTCGCTAGCCAAAAACACATCTGGACTGAGGTCTTTCAACAATTGGAACAAATTAGCTCTACGTTCAATCCTAATCAGTGAATTTACATTCACAGCCAGGATTTTTAAGCGCGTCTCCGGTAGCGCGCCCATTATGGTCTATGTTGCACTAGGCCAGGCAACAAAGAGTAGAGATGGTCTACCCTTTTGCCTTGCTCCTTTAACTGACTTTGCAGTCCTGCTAGCTGGCCTTGAATGCTCAGTAACAAGGCTACAATGTCGGCCTGCACCTCTGGCGCCTTAGGCACGGGGGCCTTTGGGGCAACCGTTGGTGGGGCCTGTCTCGTGTTCCTATTTCTTGACGCCATTTGGGCGTAAGAAAAGTTAGGGTCCACGAATCTTGTTGTTGGAGCCTGTCGAACTTCGGCTTTTTAACTGGCCTGTTGTTGTTTAATTTGTTGAACCTTAGGGCAGCCCCTATAGTTAGCGGGGTGCCCCTCGTTTCCACATATGACACACTTTAGCTGGGTTAAATCTTCAACCCGCTCAATCCCTAACTGACATTCCCCCCTTATGTGGGTTTCTGCGCACTTGACACAGCGCATCCGCATATCGCAGTTGGCTGCGACATGGCCGAACCTCTGGCACCGCATGCACTGAAGCATGTCGTTGTGTCTTTTTAATGTTTCCCAACGCACAGCCTGGAAGTCAAGGCGGGAAATATTCCTCAGACTTTCAAACTTACTGTGGGGCGATAATGTTACGAGGAACATTGGCAACCCCTAACCCCCCCGTCTTGACTTCACCGTGGTAAATGGCTTGACCCCGATAAACTCGAGATCGTCGCTGGCTTTCTGACGGAGCTCATCTAAGAGCGCCTCCGGTTCCGTGCAGGAACTTATGCCCTTCAGGAGGACCGTTTTCAATTTTTCACTTTTAGGGGTGAAGCTGAAGAATTCAGCTGTTACTTCTCTCAATAACTCTTTAGCTGTTTTATATTCGGCCAGTGAGAAGCACTGTACCGAGTACCGTTTTTCTTTTTCATTTATAATTTTAATAAGAAAGTGGCCGTTTGTGGCCCGCTTGCATACCTGTTTAATGTCCTTTAGGTCGAGCTTGAATGTCCTAATTGGTGGCACCTTCTCGCTTTTAGGCTGTGGCTGCTTCTGGTGAATCTGTTGCTGTTCTGGCTGCTGCTGCTGCTGCTGTTGCTGCTGCTGCTGCTGTTGCTGCTGCTTCTCCTGTTGTTGCAATTTTCTTGCTGCTGCTGACGTAGATGGGCCTTCCGTCCTTGGGCCTGCTGCTATTGATAACTTTTGAGTGCTTTGCTCCGCTCCTGCAGTTTTCCTTGCGGGCTTTGGCTGCTGTTGTTTTTGCGCTTGTTGCTGCTGTGGTTGTTGCGGTGGCTTTTTTACAACCTGAGCCGCCTGATGGTCCGTTGTTTGTTGGACTTTTTTTTGCTGTTGCTGCTGTTGTTGTTGCTGCCGCTCTGCTGCTCTCTTAGCTTGCAGCTGTTTCTGGGCCAGCTTTTTCTCTGCTTCTTTTTGGCGGAGCGCTTCCATCTTCTTTCGGATCTGGCTGAGAAGGGGCTCCATGTCCTCCTTCAGCTTATCTAGGTGCTGCTGGTACCTGTCAACCTCAGCTTTCTTTGCCTGGAGGGCCTCCTCCAGCTCGCTTACCAGGATTTCTTCTTGGGGGTTTTGTGCCCCCTCTAACTCCCTGTCGGTAGACGGCTCTGGTTCCGACAGTAGGGCAAATTTATTATTTCCAGGAGACCTGTAGCGCCCCTCTCCTTCCTCAGACAAGTATTCGGTGCCAGCCGAGTCACTGTACTCGTCTGTGTCACCAATTTGCTGTACCTTGCCAGCTGCATTTGATGTTGCTGCCCGCTCCTTGCATCCCACCCCAGCTCGCAGCTTACCTGGGGTGGCTCTCGGTGCATTGAGATTCGGTTGCGGTCTCAACGTCCTCCTACGCTTCTTCGTAGGCTGGGTGGCTATTACATTGGTGTTCGAATGTACCGATGCTGCTGCCACAACTGCAACATCATCCGATTTTGCGGAGGAATCCTTCGATCCCCCCGCCCTTCTCTCCTTCTCCATCTGCTAATTTTCCCAATAAATAAGTCCACTCACTTCGTTGTTGTGGAAAAAAGCTTCAACAAATTTACTTTGCTCCGTCTGGGATTTGAACCCACGACCCTTGGATCCACCAGCCGACGCCACTACCTCTGCGCTATCGCACACTTGGTAAAATCGGTGTCAAACTAATAACTTAACTGATAACTTTATACTTCCTACACTTTTAAATAACACTTGGCACACTGATAAGTCTTTCTTGAGTGAAAGTCAAAGATCGACTGGGAAGCGATGCTTTCATCAAAGCCAAGGCCGTTGACGGAATGCCAAACAAACATCTGTTGTATTTTGAAAACGTCAAATGCAAATGGCTAATTGAAGCTGTTTTCATTTCTCATTATTTTTATATATGGTAAACACTAATTTGGAAAATGTTGACCCTATTTGCGATAACTTCCAGGAATTTCCTCATCTGGACTCATTTAATTTGAGTAAACTCCTTAAATCAAGACTCCACAATGAATTCATCACGATGAAAAAGATGAAATATTTCGGTTATCCATTCGGTTATCTATTCAGAACCATTAGGAATAGCTCTGGACGACGGCTTTTAGCTTAAGAGCTTGAGGTTTTCGCTCACAATATTTTTTTTAATTTCAGATAAATGCACCTATATGTACACAAATGCAATTTTTAAAATGTCTATAATAATTATCAGTTTGTTTTTACTTGCTACTCATAAATACTATAACTCGAGATTTTGATCAAAGTTGACATTACGATTATAGCGAAGACTAAAAAAGCGGCTCTCGCATTTCTGTCTGCCTGTCTGTCTTTTCGACTGCAGCCTTAACGGCTCGACCGATTTTCTTTAAACTTGGTAGATCCAAAAATAAAGGTACCTGCCACACGATTTTTTTTTCGAAATTTCATAAATATTTTTTTTTTTAAGAACTGTTCGACAGATTTAAAAACCAAAAATACAATACAAATTTATTTAGTTAATTTTTTTTTGTTGGTGGATGAGAAATGAGATATTCCTCTTCCTTCGGCTTTTTTGGTCACTGGAATTGGCAATGAAACAAAGTTACATTGATTTGTTCCCAACGTTTCGACAGGGATTGCTGTCCTCTTCAGGGGATCTTTATTAGAAACAGTATAAAATAACAAATTACAGGTAACGTGTATGCAAAAGAAAATATAAAAACTTACGTTATAATTAAATAAACATTAACATTTTGTAACAAACAAAAAACAAAAAGAAGAATATAAATTATTATTTATAAATAAATAAATAATTGAGAGAAAGAAAAAAGCACTTCTGTTGCTGAAGTATTGTCGTTATTTGGCGTTTTTGGAGGGAACGAGAGATGAGTACACGGCTCATATATTCTGAGCGTCCTGTTTCCTATTCATCGTGTTAGCAGTGTTCATAATATGTAGGGTTTCCAGAGTGTATCGTTTTGAAGTATGGCTTTCTCTTTGAAGAACTTTCACGCCATCGAAATCTGGTTTATGGCCTTTCTCAATACTGTGTGTGGCCAGTGCTGTTTTTTCCGAGTTGTCACGGTTTAAATCAGATTTGTGATTCGCCATTCTTTGTTTCAAGAATTGCTTTGTAGTTCCTACATAATAAAGGTCACACGTTTCATCTTTATTTCCCAGGCAATTTATCCGGTTTAACCTTTAAATGGGTAAATAGTGGTGCGAGGGTGTTGTGTGATTTATATGTATGCCATTTTAACGTCTTTTGTTTACTTGGAGACAATGGCGCAAAATTTTAATTGAATTAGTACGATGCTAAAGCTGTTTTAGTATGATACTAGGTTAAAACAACGAATTTGCAAATTTTAATCGAATATAGCATCATACTTTCTCTACCCTTTTATTAAAGTTAAAATCATAGAATAGGTACTTTATTTTTTTAGTATCGTGCTAGCTTCATATTTGCAAACATCAAAAAAGGTTCGTGTACTTACTTTTTTACACGAAATGTCATTGTTTTAGGTGTGTTTAGAAGCAGTTTATTAGGAAAATTCTTTTAGTAGGATACTAGTTAGAAAATGTTTAAAATTAAGAATGAGTTAGTAAACTACTATAAAGTTAGCAAATTGTTAAGTAGTATCATACTAATACCTTAATAATAGGCTGTTTAAAATTTTGCGCCAATTTCTTTAAAGTTTTCGGCAAGTTTGGGAACATAAACCATACTATTGTTAATATCCTTGCTAACAATATCTTCTGTATTTTTCGAGGTTTTATGTTTTTGTCGAAAAATTAAACTCCGAATGAGTTGTTCTGGATAGCCATTATCCTTGAGAATTTTGGTGACGATTTTCTCATTTTCGAGATGAAACTGCTTGTCACTCAACGTGAAGACTTTGTGTAGCAAAGTCGAAGCTGTGTTGATAAGGATGTGCTTAGCCTGATTTGACCGAAAATTAACAAGTCTTCCTGATGCTGTTGGTTTTTGGTGCCAGTTTATTAACAGTCTGCTATTTTGTCGGTGAATTTTGACGTCTAAAAATGCTATGGAGTTGCATTTTTCATTTTCGATGTTAAACTGGATCTTCTGGTGAAATTCGTTAAGAACTTTTAGTGTATCGTTAATTTTGCGGTGATCTAATATTGCAAAAATGTCATCAACATACTTGGATAGAAAACGGGGTTTTTCAATTTTCGAGAGCTGTTCATCAAGAAGATAATCTAGATCCAAATCCGCAATAGTCGGGGAAAGTGGGTTTCCCATTAGCATGCCATGAATTTGCTTGTATATAGTATATACTGCAGGTAATTATTTTCCTTGAGGCAGAAGTCAAGAATCTCAAGAAATTTATTCTGTGTCAGTACCATACTTTATTTTATTGTTTCCCATCTCTTCTTAACAATATTCGTGGCTAGTTGAATTGGAATGTTAGTAAAAAGAGTTAATTTTTTACTTCTAAAAATGCTTATTAAGAGGTACCTCCTTGGAACCATCTTTTTGTTTTTTTTTATTTCTCAAAAACGGTACAACCGATTTTGATAATTTTTGTATGCTAAAGCTCCCCAAAAGTTTGAATATTATACATTCAAATTTTTAAAAAAAGGTGGGGTTTAAAAAAAAATTCAAAGTTTTTTTAAAAAACTCAATATTTCGAAAACCCCATGTTCGATTTTTTTCAAACCTTATAAATAAAAGTTTGTTAATATAATAGGTATATAAGATATAAGAAAAAAAATTACTTGCGTAAAAATTATGGTACCCACCATACAAATGTGAAAAAACGGTTTTCAAAAATCGTATTTTTCTCGAAAACGGCACCTGGAATTTTTATATTTATTTTTCTTTCCATTAATCTTACTGTATATAATAATATCTACATATAATTTAATTAACAAAAATTGAAATTAAGATATTACCGGCATAGAACCATTTTTTCAAATCTTGAATTTCTCATTATCGGCATAACGGTTTTTAATGACATTTTTATAGAGGAGCTTCTAAAAAGTAGAGCCAAAAATAAAGATTCTATCCGTCACTCAAGCAACGAAGCATCGACTAAAAGAAAATGTGAAGTAATTGACAATCCAAGTGAAATTCAGTTAACAAAGAAACAAGCAAGATCAATATTTAAATCGTTTATACCGCTCCATTGCATCTCTGATTTCAACTTCAACAATGGTGTGCCAGTTCCATCAAGCCTTCTTCCGCCATTACCACAACCATCTACACAAGAAACACGGTCATCATTATCTTTATTGTCATCGCTCCAAGTTTTAGCTCCTGTTCAATCATCGATTACAATATTATCTGCACCAAAATCACCATCCCCTCTTAACGTATCTATATAAGCGAACGAACGTTTAGATTGTGTCACTGCCTCATTAAACTCCGCAAATACTAAATAGGATATTCTACTTCTACCTGATAATAATACATTTTCCTCAGTCTCGCCAAATAATCTAATTAACCATGAGTGTCTCTTATTGATTTCGGGTTCAAAATAGACGAAGGGCAAAAAACCATCTTCGTATCTAAACTTGAGCCTAAGACGAATGCTCTAGATATTAAAAACTATATACAAAATAAGCTTGGAACAATTCGATACTTATGTGTTGTTGGAGCGTAATTGCTCCAAATATTCATCGTTCAAAATCAAAGTACCTGATTCACTATTCTTCCTTTTAAATTCAACATTGGCCTACTGGTAGTTATTATTATGCACGAATTCGAAAACATATCATCAAACAAGGAACAGAAAAATATTCTACAATTTTTTATTAATAGGAGTAAGAAACTCTCTTATTTGCTCACTTGTTTATGATTTTCTACAGTCCTCACTTGAATTGCTATGTGTAAAAATAAAAGTGTCATTTGGTCAGGGGCGTATTTACCCTAGGGCTAAAAGGGCTACAGCCCGGGGCGGCAAGGCAGCTAGGGGCAGTTTGCACTTGGCCAATTTATAATATTTTTTGAGAAGCGATTGAACTTTCAAAACATACAATTTCAAAATAACAATTTTCTAATTTACAATATTTTTGAAGGATAAACAAAAAATACAAAGATTTAAAAAAAATTCTATTTTTTGAGTTTTTCAAACATGACAATTTTTTCAGTGCCGTGAGTATCCGGCTGCTGTGAGAATTCACTGTAACATGTCACTCACTTTTTTCACCAGTTACTATTCTTCTTCTTTATAAACGATTTTTTATAATGGAAATTCATAGTAAAAATGTTTACAGACATGTACCTATTCTTTGGAACAATATCCAATGAAACGAAAACATTATCTAAAAAAAAAACACTTGTTGCTATGTAGCTCAACAAAAATGGGCTAGAACGGATCTTAATTTTTTCTAAGCCATCTACAAAAAGTCTCTTTTTATTTAAAAAAAAATTATAAAAAGCCATCAAGCCGGATTCTAGACATAAGGTCACACACAAACTTTTAATCTTTATATTATTAAACGTGAATGCTTTGATGTTTTTGAAGAGATGGGAAAAAGTAAAAAATCTGAAAATTACAAAATGGACCAAAAAAGAATCGTCAAGATGAAAAAACGAAATGATGAGTGTCGCGAATAGAGGTTCTTTTTTGTGGTCGTGAAAATTTCAAAATAAATAGATTCATTCCTATTTGCGACCAATAATTGAGTACGCTGAAGAGAAGAAGTTCATCCTATGAAGCAAAAACAAATGGTTTTATTTTTTTATCTTAGCTTGATCACATGAGTGAAGAAGCAATTCGAAAAAATGCAACCACTCTTCAGAAATTATACCCGATTGATCTTGGTGAAGATTTTCAAGAAGAGTGTGTCTTACTTAAACATTTTCTGGAGCAAAACAACTCTGAAAATATGAGTTTAAGGCAGCTTAACCTTCATATAAGAGAAAGAAATTGAAGGAAGCATTTTTATATGCTGAGGTTTCTTTAAGAATATACTTGTGCTCTGCAGTGTAGAGCTGTGTAAATCGTTCATTTCAAATGATCGAAAATGATTCCATCATTTGAATCGATCGATCATTCGATCATTTTCATTTCACTCAAATGGTTCAATACTGTTCCGATTCGATTTTCATTTCGATTTCGTTGTAAGATTGACTTGAGGCTTTCACAAAATACTCAATATTGTAAACCATAAATTGCCAAATGACATCGAATTATGGCCACTATGTCCATTGATTAAAAAGATAAAGATGTTTCATTTGTTGCTCCTTAAAAGATCAATTTTAGGACTAATAGTTACTGAATGACTTGGTACTATCGAATAAATTAAATTTTGGATACTAGCGCATATGTAAGTCGAAAGTTGTTACATATTCGATAAGTCTCATTACTAGTTCAGTTCCCACAGTAAACATACCAGATCCTGGCCCCGTATCGCGTAAGAGTAAAGTGATCACTAAATTAATTGACTGTCGTTTTGACAATCGCTCTCTCTATATTTCTTTATTGATATGATAGATACAGCTATATTCAAAATGACAATCAAAAAATTGACAATCAACTATCACCTTACGCGATTCAACCCTTGATACCTCAAATAACACCAAATCGAATCGAGTAAATCATGGTTAATGGAGTTAACTGATATTAAAGATCGAGACTCATTGAAATGATTGAGATTGAAATAGAAAATCGAGAAACGAGAATCATCTAAATGGAGATCGGGATCGATTAAAATGAAAATTTGTGATTTCGACCATCAATACTTTTCGATGATCGGATCGAAAAAATCGAATCGATCCTGATTGACACAGCTCTACTGCAGTGACGAATTGTAGTGCAGAAAGATCGTTTTCCGTATTGAAACGAGTAAAAACCTATTTTAGGTCTCGCATTAGCGCCTTAATAGTTTACCTTTAGAAGCTGAACTGACAAAAAATTTAGATAACGAATCTATTGTTTATGAATTTTGTAATGAATATACACACACAAAAAAAAAATTGAAAACATCAAATATTACGCATTTTGTGTTTTTTTATTATTATTTTCATTGTTCTAAAGGGCGGCAAAATTTATCAGCCCGTGCCGCCAAATTCTTAAATACGCCTCTGCATTTGGTTACGTTTATGTAGTTGCTACTTATATTCCACCCAGCTCTAATATATGAAAATTTTAACAATTCCATTGAAACTATCTATGAGAAAAATGGTCCAACTGACGAAGTCATTGTAATTGGGGACTTTATTCTTGTCAATTTGGAATGGTGTAGAATCTACTAATGATGATACGAGGGTAGTCCCAGAAGTACCCTGACCTGAGCTTAAGTTTGAAGTTTAACTACGTTGTTCAGTATTTGTTTGGCAGCCATCAATAGTGAACGCTCTCAGTGAATTTGTAAACAAGGAAAAAATTGGTCATCGTTACGTGATACAATACTTTCATTTGAAAGACTTCAGTACAACGAATATCAAAGCGGAGCTAGATTCTACTCTGGGGGAGTCTGCTCCTTCGTTTACAACAGTAAAATATTGGGTGGCAGAGTTTAAACGAGGTCATACGAGCTGCTAAGACGAACATCGCAGTGGTCGACTAAATGAGGTGACCACGCCATAAATGGTGAAGAAAATCCACAAAATGGTATTGGGTAACCGTCGGTCGACTGAAAGTGCGCTAGCTAGCAGACATGGTAGAAATTTCAAAAAGAGCTGTACATCGCATATGGACTGAAAATTTGGACATGAGAAAGCTGTGCGCAAGATGGGTGCTGCGATTACTCACAATGGAACAAAAACAGCGTCGTGAGGATGTTTCAATCGAGTTATTGGCGAAGTTTCACAGCAATAAAGCAGAGTTTTTGCGTCGATTCACAACCATGGATGAAACATGGGTCTATCACTTCACACCTGAGACGAAGGAAGAGTCAAAACAATGGACTAAAAGGGAGAATTGGCTCCAAAGAAGGCGAAGACATATCTGCAAGGTCATGGCGTCAGTTTTTTGGCATGCGCGTGGGATAATTTTCATTGATTCTTCAGAAAGGAAAAACAATCAACGGCGAGTATTATGCGAACTTATTGCAGCGTTTGAGTGACGAAATCAAGAAAAACCGGCCGCATTTGGCGAAAAAAAAGTTTTGTTTCATCAAGACAATGCACCAGTTCACACATCCGTTATCGCGATGGCCAAAATCAATGAGTTAAAGTTCGAATTGCTTCCTCACGCACTTTATTCGCCAGATTTAGCCCCCTCGGATTATTTTCTGTTTCCAAACTTGAAAAAATGGCTCGGTGGTAAAAGATTTGCCAACAATGAAGAGGTGGAGTCTGCGGTTGATAGCTATTTTGAGGAGCTCGACGGTTCTCACTATAAACAGGGTATCGAAGCTATTGAACATCGTTGGGAAAAGTGTATCGAGCTGAAAGGAGACTACTATGTAGAGAAATAAAGATATTTTTCCCCAAATTTCTTGTTAGGCCGGGTACTTCTGGGACTACGCTCGTATATATTTTCCTATAAACGCATCGAATATAAACGAATTTTGTGTATAGGATGGAATGGCTTCTTTTAGTTTAAATCAGCTGAATGGAGTCAAAAACCAAAATGGAAGAATTCTAGATCCTCTCTACTTCTCTGATGTATTGAACACTCATGCTGCCGTTATTTCATGCGATTCAAAGCTTGTTGAAGAAGATCGCCATCATCCCGCCTTAACTATGAATTTATGTGTATGTAATATTCTAAATATTTGTAAAAATCAACTTGAGTTCAATTTTTAAAAATGTAATATTAATCAATTCTTTATTTTATTAATGGAGAAAAATTGGGATGATTTATTTTCAAACTTGAGCTTAGATGAAATAATTTTGCGATTTATAAAATTTAGTTTGAAGGTTTTTTAGATACCATCGCATTTCGCAAAGCAAAATATTTAAGTAATAATCCGCCATGGTTTGATTCGCATATAAAAAAAATTGAAAAATAAAAGAAAAAAAGCCTGATTGAAATTTAATTTATCGAAGACTGACAAGACAATTCGAGACTATCAAGAACTGTAAATCGACTTTATAAACTATTTAAATCTACTTTACTCCGATTTCATTTCGAACACTGAATGTGAGCTTAAAGATGATCCGCAGAAATTTTGGAAGTACGTTAATAATAAAAGAAAATTTTATGGTTACCCAGTTAGTATGAACTATTAAAATTCTTTAAGTCATGATCTAGAAACGATATCTAATACATATATGTTTGCTAATTATTTTAAGAGTGCCTTTGAAGACTTTTCTTCGAATACGAGTCGCTGAGATGTTCGAAATTTCCTGCTCTTTGGAAAAATTCATATTTAACGCCAATAGATAAAAAAGGCCAAAAGAATTTAATAACAAACTATCGTCTTATTGCGAAATTATCTGCTATCCCTAAACTGTTCGAATCTCTGGTCTGTGACAAACTTACTTTTTATTGTTCATCTGTTATATGTGAAAATCAACATGGCCTTGTAAAGAAAAAATCCACAGTCATAAATTTATTACAATTCTCTACCTTTTGTTTAGATGCTTTTGAGAAACACTCACAAGTAGATTGCATCTTTACAGACTTCAGTAAAGCCTTTGACAAATTAAGTCAAAAAATACTATTAGATAAATTAAGGAAAATTGGATTTAACCATTTTTTTGTTTTGTGGATATCTTCATACCTTAAAGATAGATTTTATAGTGTTATATTCAGAAATAACCGTTTGTGTCAATTTAAAGTTAATTCTGGTGTACCACAAGGAAGTCATCTTGGCCCTTTGCTATTTGTTTTATTTATTAAGGATCTTCCCTCTATATTAAAACAATCTATGGCTTTAATCTATGCTGATGATGTGAAAATTTTTCAAACAATTAACTCTATTGCGGATTGTGAACAACTACAAGACAAACGTAATTTATTTATATTTGACTACATGTTGAATTCGTCACATTTATGTAGAGTGTCTAGTTTCTCTGATCTTGGAATCTTATTAGACTCAAAATTATCATTCACTGATCATTATAACTATATTGTAAAGAAAGCAAACAAAATACTTGGTTTTATCAAAAGACTTTCCCGTGAGTTCCGTGATCCATATGTTATAAAAATTCTTTATGTTTCTTTTACTAGGCCAATTCTTGAATATGGATGTGTAGTATGGGCACCATACTACTCTATTCACATAAAATAGAATAGAAATTGTTCAAAGAAGATTTTTAAGATTTGCACTGCGTTTTTTTCCTTGGTCAGAGAGAGTTCTAGTACCTCCATACACTCAGAGACTTCAGTTGATAACCATTCCATCTCTTTCTGTTCACAGAGAATATTTGCAGTTCTGTTTCATAGCTGGAGTAATGAATGGATATATTTCATCTTCATCGGTTCTTTGTCGATTAAATTTCAATATAAGTCGTTCTAGTTTAAGAAGAAATTTACCAATTTGTACTATTTTTAGCAGATCAAACTATGGCGCTAACAGTCCTCTTAACCAGTTAATAAATATTTTTAATAAATTCTCTTTTCTTATTGAGTGTAAAAATGTCAATCTCAAATCCGAACTGTTTAAATATAATTTCTATGCTCAAAATAGATGAAACTTTGTTTATAGATAAATTTTAGATTTTAAGTAAATATTGTAAGCTTAACGTTAGCATTAAATAAATAAATAAAAATAAGTTTCAAAAAAATTGCATTTCAAAACTTAAAAAAAATATTTTTCAAAAACATTGCATTTCAAAACTTAAAAAAAAATAGTTTTTGAATTTTGAAAAAATACGAGTAAATATGTAATTTTTTTTTTGGAAAATTTCTTACCTCAAAAATGGCTCAGTACTTTATTTTGAAGTTTAATCTTTATTCGTACAATAATAAAACTTTAAGTTGGTGTACCAAACTTTTTTCTTAAAAATGTTTTAAAAATTTTTCTTATAAAAGCTTATTTTCTTAAGAATCCACTACAGCGACTTATAATTTTTTAGTTAAGAGCTCGATTTGGAGTTGAGTTGAAATGGTGTTGAGCGATTCTGAAACAATTTGTTAAACCAACTCCTCGACCTAGGTTTTTCGTCTTACATTTCAACTCGACACCGCTGAGCGAGTGGGATCGAGTCGAACGAAGCTCATTTCAACTTACGAGCTTCAAGCCCGCTTCAACACCTCATAAAAACGTAGTATCTATCGTTTTTTTTGTGTGTGTAATAACATACATTCATTTATATTACATATATGTATAGGTATATCTTGTACATGTAAAACTTTTTATTATTTGTCACATATTTGAGATAAAGTATATAAGTTATACAAAACAGCTTCAAATTTATTGGTTTTGTTTTGTTAATTTGAAAAGGATTCTCATTCTAAAAAAATAGTCATCAACATCTTCCTATAACGGTTTCCATTGATGGTTACAGTTACACCGTTTTCTTCAAAAATCATATAGCTGGAGAGTGTAGTTTGATGAAAGTGCACACCAAATAATGACTAGTGCTGGACGAAGTTCCGTCTCATGAACTATCTCCGGGTTGGAGTCTTTCCATATTCGAAAATTTTATTACTATGCTTGCCTTGACGTTGAGGTCAAAATGAGATATAGAAAGTGATGTAAGCATGTTGTTTCCCTCTTCTATGATTTAAATTACGAATTTGCAAATGAAGAAATATTAAGTTACTTATAATTTGGATTTTGGTATTTGCACTAAATTTCAGCTCTTGAGTATCAGTGGTTCCTTAGATATAGAACTTCAAAAATATCTGAAGAAACTCACTCACTGACAGATCATCAAAATCATATGAAGCACTTCCTGACACCATAGAACGTTGTAATTTCGCACAACGGTAGGTCTTGTGGTGCATACACAAGCAAAAAATCGAAAATTTTCTATTCAGGAAGCCTGGCTTCCACCCACTTTCTCAAAAATTCGTATTTACTCGTATTACTCGTACATTATAGAACTTTCGATTTTGTACGACGATGAAAATTGGTAGACCGGTAGGACTTCAAGTACATACAAGGAAAAAATCAAAAATTGGAATTTTCCATTCAGAGACATGTCATCCACCCACTTTCTCAAAAAATATTATACAGGGTGTCCGGTAATTTGTGTGCCATACTTTGGGATGTTATATTTATTTTTTTTTTTTTTCAAAAAATGCTTAATAAAAATGGAGTTTTCTTATTTTTACCTGATGAACAAAACAATAATAAAAAAAAACTCATTAATAAGTGCACCCAAAAACCCATACCTTTTATGATAGTTGGGCAAATCTAAAACGGTCAAAATTTAAAAAAAAATGATTTTTTGCCCTGAGGTGTTTGAAAGGGTTTGAATAAGACAATAATTTGTGTAGTTTTAAGTAATTTCTTATTTTATGTACACACAAATACAGTCACAATAAGTGCTCAAAGCGCTCTCCTGCATGCTAGAGCCCGTTTTTGGATTTCATATTGAATGTTTAGTCTCGATAACTCTTGCCTTACTTTTAGTGATCCTTCCGAAATACGTTGTTCTTATTCACTTAAAGTTGTTATGTTAGATGAGTAAACGATTTTTTTATTCGTTTCCATAAAAAAAAATCCAGTACCGTGAGATCGGGAGATCTTGCAGGCCAGTGAATTGGTCCATTTCTGACTATCCATCGATCACCGTATTTTTCATCCAGCCAATCCTTAACTTCACGCCCATAGTGGGCCGGAGCACCATCCTACTGGAAATATGATGAAGCTAGTTGCAGCAGTGGAACATCCTCCAATAGGTCTGGTAGATTGTTTTGTAAAAACTCCAGATAGTTAGTAGAATTAAGGCGGAGTGGTAATTTGAAAGGCCCGATTAATTTATTTCCAATTACACCTGCCCACATATTGATACTGAATCTGTGCTGAAATGATCTTTGAAATGATGTGGATTGCTCATGTATGGAGATTATGGAAATTCGTAATACCATTTCTTGTGAATTGAGATTCGTCTGTCCAAAGAATTCTGTTTATAAACTGGTTGTCATCCAAGTTTCTCTCTATCAACCAGTAACAAAATTCGAGTCTCTTTTCAAAATCATCGGGAAGCAGTTCCTGCACAGGTGTATAGTGATATGGATACATATTTTCACCATGCAGTATACCGGAAATTCTGTGTTTGCAAACATTAAACTGTAGAGCCAAGGGTGTTATGCAGATGGAAGGATAGATTTCAACAGCTGTTAGTATTCTTTCATCGACCGAAACTCTTCTTGTGCTTGCAGCTCCCACGTTAGGTCTTGCAGTTGAAACTGATTCAGTTTTTCGAAGCCTTCGAAAGGTATTTCCAAAAACATTTCGAGAAGAAAGTCGTCTGTTAGGATAAAGTTCCTGGTATCTTCGTTGTGCTCTTCTTGAATTTCTATTACACAACCAATAAACGAATAAAATGTCTGCGTATGAAGAATACGTAAATGAAGGCATTTCAAAAAGCGCTCTTATCTTACTGTTATCGTGACTTAACTTGATAATCTGATTAATGAATTTGTTTTTCTATTCTTTTATACGGCTTATTTAGTTAATTTACACTCAAAAAATTTCGTGTGTAAATAGTACTAATTCATGCGTGCATTCTACGAATTTTATTCGTAGTTTTCAGCCACAAATAGTATTCGTAGAATGGACGTGTATTAGCACATTTTACGAATATTTTATTAGTATTCGTAGAAAACCAAACGAATATTTTACGAATACTATTGTTACAATGTACGAATATTATTGTATTATTTACCAATGCCCTTGTAGTTCATCCGTAAATTATACAGCTCCATTCGTATATTGTACGAATATCATTGTAATATTTACGACTGCCCTTGTAATTCATTAAATAAATATGTTCTCCGACATTTCCTAAAATATCCATTATACGAGTAAGAAATAATAACAAAAGGTAATGTATTTTTTAAGTTAAAAATAATTCTTTAATTCATTTTCTTGTCATATACATATGTATGTATGTATATGAATAAAGTTAAAAAAAGTATCTTAAAATTAATGAATTCATTAACAATTAAAGTAATATTTACAAACTCCTCGTTTTCAAAGGGCTACTGAAAATAAATTTAACATTTAAAATCTTCCGAAAAAAAACCGCACTTACATTAAAATTCTTTTAGTCAAAAATTCCCACACATGTATGTATGTATGCTCTGCTGCTTCTGGATGTTGTATGTAAAATATAAAATAAGCTTTAAGGCATATGTATGCCTAGGTACTCACTTCGTCTTTTCGAAAAAAGCAGACGTTAGTCTGGTTCTCAAGATTTGTATCTTTAGATACACCGTATGAATTTATAAAATTATTAAATAATTCAGACCACTAAAGCACTTTATAAATAAGTCACGCACTATGCAATAACACGTTCCAACGTGTCGACGAATAGAATATCTACATTTAATTTTTAGAGCTTAGCACATATTATTTTTTTAACTCATGATTAGTAAATAATACTAATGCACTTAATAAAAGTACGAAGTTATTAGTACATTCTACGCATAATGCGTACCGTCAACTTACGAATGAATTCTGTCTACTAATATTAATTTTACTAAGTAAATAGAAATTATTAGTAAATACAACGAATGCTAAAGATTAAAGTACGAAGTCATTCGTACAAGAAATTAACGAATATTATTAGTTATAATTTTATATCTTCATTATTAGTTATATGTACACAGTTATTCGTACAATATGTACTCAAACAAATTGTTTACTTCTTGTTTACGAATAAAATTAGTGTATTAAACGAATAGATTCGTGGATACTACCACAACTATTAGTAAAACTTTACAAATGCATTCGTAGATATAGCACAGTACAAATACTTCGTTCATCTTACGAATATTTGTACAATGCACGAATATTTTCTTTACGAATATCGTTCGTAGCCATTTTACTAATAAATTTTTTGAGCGTACCCATTAAACATTCATACCAATAAATTTAACTCTCCGTGAGAAGAGGTAAGGTAATTAGAGTTTTCACCAGCAAGTCAAGTAGGCATAAGTACACTTTTAACCCTTTTCATGAGCGCACGGTCTTAAAAATTACCTAAAAACTATACATTTTTGGAAAACCACTCCAATTGCCAAGTGCTGCATTAAAAGTAGGTAAAAAACCAAAATTCAATTTTTTACCTGTTTTAGATTTTCCCAAGTATCATAAAAGGTATGGGTTTTTGGGTGCGTTGGACTGTCATGCGGAAGGTCTCGAGTTCGATTCTCAGCCGCTGCAAGAAAGTTTTTTTCAGGGGTGTACTGCCTCTTGCGAGGAATTGACAAATTCTCCAAGAGTATCTCTTGTCTTGGAAAGTGCTGCTCATTAGCCGTTCGGAATCGGCAGAAAATTGTAGGTTCCCTCCGTTCCTGGTAACACGCACACAGGAATGGTTGAGAGTTGTAAGTCACTAGGTCCTGGTTCACTCCGAGCTGTTGCACCACCAAATTTATTTTTTTTTTGGGTGCACTTATTAATGAGTTTTTTTTTTTTTGTTATTGTTTTGTTCATCAGGTAAAAATAAGAAAACTTCATGTTTATTACGCATTTAAAAAAAAAAAATTGACCTCAAAGTCAAAATTTAGTATTTATACTAAAAAAAAAAGTCCAAAATGACGTCCCTATCATTGGTACTGCAAGAGAAATTGACCTTAACATGGGTCAGGGTACCCAAAGTTAGACTTTTTAAAATCGTCAAAAAGTAATGTCAGAGTTGAAAATCAGACTTTACTGTAAAACAACTTTTTTCTTAGAATATGACCCATAATCACATCCCAAAGTATGGCACACGAATTACCGGATCCCCTGTATATTTAGTTGGAGGCTGATCGGGAGGGTTGTAGCAAAGGTGCTGCAATTTCTTCAGATTAATCTCCAACACTCTATTAAGGCCTCGGCCTCCCTGCTTATTCGTCTATCCAGCAGCGGAGAAGACTTCGTTCTAATCCAAGAACCCTGGATTGTGAAATCCATCGTTCAAGGACTAAGGACTCCAAACTACTATACTTGATGTATGCATTAGATAAAGGTGAACCCAGATCTTGCATACTAGTTAAAAGTAGCCTAAATAAATTTTTACTACCTAATTTCAGTGATCGAGATGTAACCGTCGCAAGACTGGAAACAGTCAAAGGAACTCTCTGGCTGGCGTCGGCATATCTTTTTATTTATTTATTTATTTATTTATTTATTTATTTACATCAATTAGAGTTAACAATCTCAAATAGACTAATGAAGTATAAACATAATAATAACCTAGTTACATAATTAGAATTAACATAAATTTAATTTGTTACAAAGTAAAAATTTAACATATTTTTGAATGAGTTTCTACTCAAATGAAAATTGAAATCAAAGTTATTTGATATATTATTAATCTCCCTAACACTGCGAGTTATAGGTTCATTATACGCGTAATTTACTCTATGAATATTTTCTCGGAATAGGGTAGGAATTCTTAGCTCTCGAGAAGGACAATATAAATCTAAAAGAGATAACAGAAAAGCACAATCAATATGATATGTTAAAATATCATAGATAAAAACAATAGCAAACATCTTACGCCGGTTTTCTAATGTCTGAATGCCAATAAGCTGACATCTTACATTGTATGAAAGCATTTCAATGTTCCACCCTAATTTCTTTACTACAAATCTTGTAAATTTTTTTTTAACTTTTTCTATTCTTGTAATATGAACATTATAATGAGGATTCCACACTACGCAGCAATACTCCAGGATCGATCTAACATAGGCAACGTATAGGGCTCTTAAAGTGTAAGGTTCCCTTAAATCAAAAGAATTGCGTGAAATAAAACCCAGCATAGAGTTGGCCTTATTCACCTTATTCACAGGGTGATTGGCATAAGGTGTGACAAAAAGCTAGGGCGTGTAGGTTGGACTTAGACAAGAAAAAAAACGAATCGTATGGGAGGGGGGGGGGGTCTATTTCCCCCCGTTTAGGCGGGAGGGGCAATTTAAGAAAAAAATCAATTAAAACAGAAAAAAAAATTATTAAAAAATAACGGCGATACCTACAGAGTAATGCTATAACATTTTGAAAAGCCAGAAATACATTCTTTAATTTTGTTTTTAAATAAAGTTGTTCGAGTGAATAGTTTTTGAAAAATTAATTTTCAAAATCAAAATTTTGAAAAAAAAATGAAATTTTTTTTTTAAACAATTTTTTTTCAAAATTTTACGTAATTAAGTATTATTTTTTTATTCAATATTCAATGCTCTTATTAATTTTTGATCAAACACAAAAAACCGGATGTCAAAATGTTTTGTAGTTTTTGAGAAAATCAAAAATAACAAAAACTACTTTTGTTCTAAGAAAAGCCTTTTATTTTAGTTTTTACGTTTTTGGATTCTTATGTAGGTGAATTTACGATTGAAAGGATTAACTTTCTTTTTACTATTCTTTTAATTATCGTCTTATAAGCATACAATAATGTGACAAAGTACTGGATTAACCATATTTCACACATTTTTTCATTGAGAACACCTGCGTGAGAGCATTGGTTTAAAATTGACCTGCCACTTTTTTATTATGGTGGGGTCGGCTTGGCTTAGGTGCATTTACGAAAGAAAGGATTAACTTTAAATAAACAGTAATTATGTATTTTATCTAAATATGCATGTATTTATTATTTAAATTGATTTCAAGATTCAGAAACATTTTTGTTCTTATTTCGCAATTGCATTTTTCTGTCACTAGTTAGGGCGTGTAACGCTGCATTATTTAAAAAATATTCGCAGATCAATATTAATCCAATGCTCTCACGCAGGTGTTCTCAATGAAAAAATGTGTGAAATATGGTTAATCCAGTACTTTGTCACATTATTGTATGCTTATAAGACGATAATTAAAAGAATAGTAAAAAGAAAGTTAATCCTTTCAATCGTAAATTCACCTACATAAGAATCCAAAAACGTAAAAACTAAAATAAAAGGCTTTTCTTAGAACAAAAGTAGTTTTTGTTATTTTTGATTTTCTCAAAAACTACAAAACATTTTGACATCCGGTTTTTTGTGTTTGATCAAAAATTAATAAGAGCATTGAATATTGAATAAAAAAATAATACTTAATTACGTAAAATTTTGAAAAAAAAATTGTTTAAAAAAAAAAATTTCATTTTTTTTTTCAAAATTTTTATTTTGAAAATTAATTTTTCAAAAACTATTCACTCGAACAACTTTATTTAAAAACAAAATTAAAGAATGTATTTCTGGCTTTTCAAAATGTTATAGCATTACTCTGTAGGTATCGCCGTTATTTTTTAATAATTTTTTTTCTGTTTTAAGTGATTTTTTTCTTAAATTGCCCCTCCCGCCTAAACGGGGGGAAATAGACCCCCCCTCCCATACGATTTTTTTCTTGTCTAAGTCCAACCTACATGCCCTAGCTTTTTTTTGTCACACCTTATGCCAATCACCCTGTATATGATGTACAAAGTTAAGCTTTTGGAATCAAAAATTACTCCAAGATCTTTTTTTAATGAAACTCTTTCAAGAAAATGATTTTGAATGTTATAAACGCAAACGACAGGTACCAAAAGACGCGAAAACGAAAAACATTGACATTTAGTTATACGAGTATTTAGGGCTAATTGATTTGTTTTACACCAATTGGTAAGATTGGTGATATCATTTTGGAGAAGCTTACAGTCAGTTATACTTTTTATACATCTAAAAACTTTGAGATCATCCGCAAACATAAGTCGCATTGAGTTTATAAGGACATCAGGTAGGTCATTTATAAAAATAAGGAATAGAATTGGGCCTAAATGACTTCCTTGCGGAACGCCAGAAGTTACTGAAAACGGATTAGAGACAATTGAATCTATAAAAACATGCTGACTACGTCCGGTAAGATAGGCCGTCAACCATTTATGCATATTTGAGTGAAATCCTATGTTCTCTAATTTTTGTAATAATATTTTATGATGCACCCTATCAAACGCTTTTGCAAAGTCTGTGTAGATAACGTCCACTTGGTAACCCCTTTCTAATGAATTGAGAATACAATTCGTGAAAATGGTTAGGTTAGTGGAAGTTGATCTACCCGATACAATACCGTGTTGATAAGGAGATATGGTTTCTTTTAATAAGAATTTCAATTTATCACAAACAATTTTTTCAAATACCTTAGGTATTGCTGGCAGCTTACTGATAGGGCGGTAGTTTGATATTTCCTGTTTTGGACCACATTTGTGAATAGGAGTAACGAAGGACGTTTTCCATTCTGGCAGGAATACACCATATGTTAGTGAACTATTGAAAACGTAACACAAAACTCTAGAGAGAGCAGTAGAACAACTTATTAATACAATGGGCGGAATTCCATCCGGACCAGATTTATTATCTTCAGTAAGGCTAGGCGCGCACATTCAATTTTTAGTTTAGCAACTGTTTAGTTGCTAAAATGAAACATATGGGCTTATATGGGACACCGCGCACTTAAAGCAACTCGATTCTCGAAACTAAAAAGTTTGTGTTTTGACAAAACTAAACGATTGCCTCGCAACAGTTGAGCTGTTTTTTATAAGTAGTGCAAGAGAGAAAAGAGTGCGAGAGTGAGTAAAGAGTTGCCAGTGCGCGGTTCTCTTTCAACTGGTGATTAAACTATTTGATCTCGATCACAGTTGCTAGTGCGCGACTAGCCTAAGGCCAGATAGCGCCATTTCCACTTCTAATATGGTTATGCTTAAGTGACCTATATTCAAACTATTCATGGACTGACTAAATGAATTACTTAAATTAATTAGCCGTCCGTTATACCAAGGGGGCTTTGAGGCATTTTTAATTTTAATTTTGGGAACAAAAAGATCGATAGCTTCCTTAAGAGAACTAAGAAAATTGTTGTAAAAATTTGAAAGTTCACATGATTGAATCAAAGTCGAAGGCAATAATACATTATTATTTATATGACTCACAATGTTATTGAAATTAGCTTTACAGAAATTATATTTATAATAAAGGGGCATTTTGGATTTGAAAAAGTTTAATACTTTAAATTCAAATATCAAAGCAATGTGATGTGAAGTGTTAGAAAATATAGGAAAAATAGAACTATTTACGGATAAATTTAAGTCTTTATCAACAAATAATAAATCGAGTGTTCTATCTAAACTATTTTTACAATTGTTCATTTGAAACTGTTGATAGCGAATCAATAAATAAAGAATAACACTCATTAATTACATTAAATGGAACAAGAAGACCTTCATCTGAGTCAAATACCCAATTTATATTCGGTAAGTTAAAATCACCTACTAAAATGACATGTTGATTACTATTAAGCTTAGAAATATAATAAATACAGTTATTTATGTGTTCTTTATATAAATCTATGTGGCTCTTAGGCGGAATAAATAATCACTATTAGAAAAATAGGCTCAACTTTCCAAAACGTAAGCACGAATTTTCACACGCAGTTTTTTTATTCGATAGATAATCACTAAAAAACACTATTTATCGCAATCTTAGAGTGAGGAAACAATTATTTCTATTTTTAAAGTTTCACTTTTTCATACAAATTGAATACAATAATGGCTGCGATCCACATGAAAAACTTTTTTTTTTGCTTTATTTTGACGTTTCTCCTCTCTTTCTTTTGTTCAGTGATTTTATACGCGCTGTTTTTTTGGGATATTCTTGAAATTTATTGTTTTCGTTTGTATTTTTTTTAGGAAATTATATTATTATTATTTTGGGGAAATTTCCCTTTTTCGAATTTGAATATTTAGAAACAATAATATTTACAATATTTTGGAAGTACAAAAGAAACTTTGCGGGCACCCAACCTCGCACCTACCCCAAATCCTATAGTGAGTCCAAGCAGGGGGGTTGCAGGAGGCAGCATGCCACCCCATACATATCTCACTGTTTATGCGCCATAATGCTGGATGCTAGCACTGATGCATTTATGTTAGTATGTAAGCAAAAAACAAAAAGTAGTCTTAGTAATTTTTAATTTTCTCAAGAACTAAAAGACATAAAATCATTCGGTTTTTTGTGTTCGACTCAGAATAGATAGTAACATTGAATACATAAACCAATTAAGCACTTTATTTTACAATTTCGCCAAAAAAAATTGAGTCAAACAAAAAGTGAGGTTAAAACCGAAAAAGTTTTTAGGCTTTAGGGGGGTTTCCTCACTCTAATATTTTAACCCTGTTCTATTGAGACCCATACCTAACTGTAAAAAAAAAAATCAAAACTCAACTCCTGATTACGTTTTGGAAAGTCGCCCCGAAAAATATCTTTGTTATAATTTAATGATAGATAATAATTTGATCAATGTCAAAAGATGAATTATTTGATGTTGGCAATCACAATTCAGCCCAAGCAAAGCATATAAAGAGCGCACTGCAAGTAGCACTCCTCCTCCTCTTTCAAGTCCAGTGGATAGTGAATATCTGTCTTTACGAAACACAGAGTATTGATGACAAATTGACAATTAAACATTTCTTTCATTTTTGAGCTATGACACACGGAGGCGCGGGAGGTATAATTTGCATTCTCTCTTTTTTGTCCAGAGTTAAAAAATATTTAACTTGAACATGAAGGGGCCAGATCGAAGGCCTTTTACCTTCAAAACTACTTGGACTTTGATATTTGCAATTAGGGCACTTAGCTCTTCATTTTGAAGTTATGCCAAATTTTGTATCCCAATTTTTTAGACTTTGGAAAGAACTGCATACTTTATGCACTATAATGCACTATTGCGCCCATTAGAGTATGCAAGACGTTCACATTGATAAATAACTATAAAAGGCCTATCTAATTATGCTAATTATTTTTTGTTATCAATCACACCCAAAAATTGCTGTGGGCTCTCGGTCTAATTGGTCTTATTTCTATGGACAGTATGAAAAACCTAACATTTGCAAATATTAAATTGAAAGGAGCAAACAGAGTAGCTTCCCTTTTAACTGTCAACAGTTCGATAAAAGACCATGGTGAAAAAGTTGCAATTGATCCTCTGTTACTTTTTCAACGAATAAGTATAACTAAACAATTTGAAGACCAACTGCAGACATTTTTAACATACGAGTTGGCTCCTTATCCATTGTCACTTTTTGATGAGGTTGATATGCGAAAAAATAAAAAAATCTTGCCTTTATGAATTGTTAGAGCCCAGCCAGTTGAAGATCATCGATGGAGGATTTTAACTGCATCGTGTTTTATGGAATCGAGAGAACTCATTTCATGCAATTTTTGATAGCTACATTAACTATGTACAAAAGCATTTTGACAAAAATGTCACTATTGTTTTCGATAGTAGATTAAAGATCAAGGTAACAATATAAAAGCTTCAGAGGAGCGTCGTCGGTGTGCTTCAGCTCCGTCATCAGCTGACATTTTGTTCGATGTATCAATGAAGGTCTCAATTTCCCAACAAAAATTTCTTGCTAATGCAAACAACAAAAGTCGATTCATTGCTATGCTTTCTGAGAAGTTTAAGGCTGTAAACATCCTAGTGAGGCAAGCCAAAAATGATGCTGATGTTTTGATAATCGAAACAGCCATAGAAAAAGCTGAGAAACGCACAAGTATTGTTATAGGAGAGGATGTCGACCTACTAGCAATACTGATAGCACGCGCTCCTCCAGACAAAAAGATCTATTTTCGGAAACCAGGTAAATTTAGAATGAAAAATAAATTATACTGTACTCATAGTTTAGTCGCTTACCCAAAATGTCAAGCTCACATCTTATTTTTGCACGCATTTACTGGTTGTGATTCAACTTCTGCTCTCTACAACAAAGGCAAATTAAAAATGTTCAAGCTTTTCGAAAAGAGTGACGATCTGATAAAATATGCCGAAGTGTTTGCCAGAGCCGATTGTCCTCCAAATATTATTTTTGAATATGGTATACGTCTACTTCTACCATCTTACAAAGCACATTCGACAGAAGATAATATCGATGCATTAAGATATTCCACATTTGTCCGACTGACTAGGCTCAACAAGGCTGTACAATTATCTTACCTTCCTCCAACATCTGCTGCTGCTCAACAACACCTTTTTAGAGTGTACTATCAAGTTCAAGCTTGGTTGGGAAGAGATAATATTAATCCGGAAAGCTGGGGATGGGCATTAAGAAATAATGTTTTGGAGCCTATAACCACTCTGCTTCAACTGTAACTGTAGTAAAGGTTGCGGTTTTAATTGTGGTTGTCCAAAAGCGGGATTAAGTTGTTCTTTAGTTTGTGGTCAATGTCATGGAAAGTCATGTACAAACTCAGTTCAAATTGATCCATATGCTGAGGACGCTAACGACGAATCATTACTTAGCATGCCTTTGCCAGATGTTAATTAATAATTTTAACTAAATTTTGTTTGCTAAACATAGTGGAATAGGCCTACGGGGGATACCACATACAAAAAAACGCGCCTGGCACTTGACCTCTGAGGTAGTGTGGAAGAATGTGCAAAATAGGACTAATTTTTGCGATACTTACGATTCTATAAATTGCTATAACTTCTTAACCGTACTTGCAACGAACAAAATTCTAAAACTGTTTTTGTGAAAATTTCCTCATCTACAAGTTTGTACTTCAAAATTTTTCTCTAAAACAAACTGGTTTTAAGTAATTATCAGTAATGTGGGAGAAAATGCGAAATATGGCGATACTTACGATTCTTTAAAGTGCTATAACTTTTTAACCGTAAATACTACGGACAAAACTTTGATAACCATTTTTGTTGAAAATTACCTCAGCAACATGTTTGTAGAACAATTTTTTTCTCTAAAACAAACCGTTTTTGAGTAAATTTGAAAAATCCCATTTTCGTGACCTTTGACCTTGAATAACTTACGTAGCGGTCATCGGATCGGTGAGGAACTCTCTCATTTTATTAAGAGCCCAATTACCAATGATCGTGCCAATTTTCAGGCAGGATCTAATTTTTTCCTTTCTTTGGCATTTTTTTGTCTATTTTTCCTGGACTATAGTTGTGTTAGCGAAACGAGATAAATGAAGCCATTTGATTTTGGGTATAGCACTAAGATTTGTTGACGTATCGGTGCCGATTATTTTCGCTTCTCTTTTTTGTTTGGGTTTCTTTTTTCTCTCAACAAAAACAAACTCGGAATTGTTAGAATTATTTTTAATTGAAGGTCCGGGAACATTATCATTTAATGAAGGCATTGGGTCTTGTGAATAAAAAAAAAGTTAAAGCTTTTTTTGGAGGAAGCTAAAGCCAACTAGTCGTAGCTTTTACTAGCAGCTAAAACTAGACAGTACTAGCTTAAGCTTTGTTTTATGTGAATAAAAAAATGATAACGCTAAATAGCTTATGCTGGAAAATTCCTGCTTAAGCTTCGTAATTTAAGGTGTTCGTCTTTTTATTCACATGTTTCGGCTAGTTAGCTTTAGCTAAAACTGGTACATGTTTGACCGAAAGGAAGGTTTTTTTGCCTCAATTTGTTATCTGTTCTACAGGGCAACTATTGGTTTCGGCTAAAAAATGTTTTTAACATTTCGTATGTCAGTTTCTGGGTCTATACGTTCACAGTCCTATTTTTTGAGATATTCCCTTATGTTTAATTAACAACTCGCACAAGTTAATACTGAAAATAAGAACTAGTCAAAGCTTTCTAGACAGGTAGAAAAAATCTTGTAATTTTTGTAGCTTTAACTATACTATTCTAGTTTATTTTATTCACACAAATTGAAGCTTAAGCTAGGAAAACAAGCTAAAACTAAATGAATTTAGCTTTGGCTATTTTAAAATAGCTATTACTAGAAAACATCTTTAACTAGCTAGCTTAAGCTTATTTTTATTCACTAAAAATCAAGCTTTTACTTAAAAATCCAAGTTTCAGCTTTAGTTTTTTTTTTTATTCACAAGGCCCATTGACTAGTAACAGGGTCATTGTTAAGTCTTGGCCATGACCACCTTGGCCCTCTCCCAGGAGACACCCTGAGGAGTCTAATCACTGAAGCAGACAGGCAGAAGACTGGCCTCATCATTGGAAGTGATGCTAACGCCCATTATACAGTGTGGGGTAGCACGAATATAAACGACTGAGGTGAGTCTCTTTTCGATTATATTTTAAACACTTCAAACACTAACCTAACAATATGTAACGTTGGCAATGAACCCACATTTGTTACTAAAAACAGACAGGAAGTACTTGACATAACTCTTGTCTCAGATAAAATTTATCATACTATCTCGAATTGGAAAGTATCAAATGATCATTCTTTCTCTTATCATAGATACATAGGATTCGAAATTATGAACGAACCCCCTAGCCAATCTTCCTTTCGTAACCATCGAAAAACAGATTGGCTTCTATATATAGGGCAACTCTATTAAGGTCAATCAGACCTGAGTTATACAGCATACCCTACAACACTGAGGATCTTGATATTAAAGTCAATGACCTCACAGCAGCCCTCAACAAATCTCTGAAAACTGCCTGCCCTCTTATACAAATAAGAGGTAAAAAGAAACCACACTTGGAACTCGGGGCTGGATCCAATAAGAAAAGATTGCAGGAAACTCTTTAATAGAGCGAAAACCTCCCTCAAGTTATATAAAAAAGAACTGAGGAAAACCAAGCGTATATCCTGGAGAACTTTCTGTAACAATATAGAAGGCAACTCAGAGGCATCAAGGTTAAGAAAAATCGTCTCCAAAAATCCAGTAATGCCAAGTTGCCTAAAAAACAATGACGGTTCCTGGACAAACTCAAGCGAAGGATCGCTCAATCTTCTCCTGGATGCACATTTTCCAGATAGCTCTCCTTGCGTTAATAACACTGATCCTAACAACATCATCACTAGCTTAACTCCTCCACAAGGTCTGATTACAGAGGAAAAATGGGCAATAAACAGCTTCAATCCATACAAATCTGCTGGGCCAGATGGAATAATTCCAGCGGAATTACAGAAAAATTCCGATATTCTAATACCCATTCTGGTAAATATCCTAAATGGTTGTATCGCTCTGGTTCACATTCCTTTGTCATGTTATTTTCATCCCCAAAGCTGGCAAACCTAGCCATGTTAATCCTAAAGATCTAAGACCTATTAGCCTTTCATCATTCCTTCTTAAAACTTTTGAACGTCTGATTGAAATCCATTTGAGGGCAAACATACAAACATTTAATTAGATACTTTTGTTGCCTAAATTTGCAGGTTTTACTTGATAAATTTTCTTTTATTACTCCAAATTTAATATGTAGGTTACGAAAACTTGATCATTTGCCCTAGAAATTATAGTATGTAATAATGAACAAATTTTGTAATCATGATTTGGACTTGTTTCGATATTACTCTACTTAAGAAATCTGATATTAAACTTCAAAAAATTAAAACTTGGGGTGCTTTTAGGTCTTACTAATTTTTACGGCTGATTTGTTACACACAGGGTTTTTGTTCATATGATAATTTGGCTCTCTTTTTTAACATTTATCATTTTATTGTGATTTAATTAAACAACATTTAAAATTAAAAAAAACTACACCTATTACTTATACAGAAAAAAGTTATTACGTTTTGTTCAGTTTTATTTATTTTATTATTTTTTATTGTAACAGAATTTTTTTAAGAAAATAAAAGTCATACTAAATTATTATGTTAACATTCAAGTATAAGGCATACACAACACTATTCAGCTAGTTTTACTAAAATCCATTTGAGTTAATACTGCTATAAAAACAGTTAATTGCTTAATTCTCAATGTCTCAGGCTTTTGAGTGGTTACCCCTAATTGTATTTGTATGTGGGTTGGGGAATTTCCAAAATATGGAATGCCGAAAATCCCGTGTGCCAAAAGCTAGAATCCAAAAATCCCGATTGAGATCTTTAAATATGTTTATTAAAGGTCCTAAGGAACCACCTTTTCAGGGTAAAAAAAAAACAAATTTAGTTCACCATGGTGTTCCTAGATATTTACACAAACCCTTTTCGAAAATTAATTATATATTTGTCCATATGCATATTAACAGGTGTGTGCCATTCAACACGTTGACGTTTGTATGTTTAACAACGGAAAATTCAAGAACATAGTTGCTGATTCGGATAATAACTCGCCTGTTGACAGAACCGTGAGTCCCGGTGGAAGACTTTCTGCAACATTTATTTTAAGACCACAGAGAGGTAGAAAATATACTAGCCACCTGTTTATAATAACTAACAGATTTTATTATTTGTATTTTCATAGGTCCAACAAAGAATTGGATAGCATTAGAGGATACTCTGCAGCGAAGTACAGAACCGGAAGAGATAACTGGAGCAATAGCCGCCTCTGCTATACGTTCTCCTACGCTTGTACCACTATCTAGCATTATATCCACGAATCCAGACGACCGAAACGTATTCGCCATTTATGTTTCCTATTATGTCAAGGTGAAGCTGACTTTGAGTGGCATGGGTGGAGAACTTTCTTTAAAACTACCATTTGTTTTGGTTCACATTGATGACTGTTATCACAACCCAGTAATTGATGCCCAGAAATTAGATCTTGACAGTGTTCCCCCTCCAAAAAGTCAAGCCAAACATGCAGTTAAAGTTATGTTGACTCATGAAGTACTGAAGGAAGCAGAGCCTAGTCTTGATAGAATTGATTCGGTTGATGATGAGTTAAACATTCCGATACCTGAAGTATTGTCAAAGACACCCAATCTTGTCAGTGCAAAGCGAAAGCTTTTAAGAAGTGAAACTATTGCAAAAGATTTATCAGACGGTGATGAAGACGCAGTTGAAAAGGACGAAGAGCACACACAAGATACACAATTGGCTTCAGATTCATTGGACTGTACTAAGGATGTAATAGTTCCTAGAGATGATATAAATCAAGATATGTTCCCTTATAAGGAAGATGATGAAGAGGAACGAAATGATGGCGAAAATGAAGTAGTACTAGCGAGCCATCAGCAAATTATATATGCACAAGTGCACTCTGACATATGATAGTAATTTATGACTCGGGAAAGTTATTATTGTGGTTATTGTCTTTTTTAATTGGACATTTGAGTCTTAATAGAAAGTCCTGGACTCAATACACTGAGATAAAATTTTTGATTTATCAGTAGGTATCATAGCTATGTATGTACTATATGTACGAAAAAGAAGTGTTATTATATAAAATGGTTTGCGGTTTCCTACGAGTATACCTGCCATTCCAGAGTCATGCTTTCTGATTCTATCATTGATGATAAACTTGTAAGGTGCTCGACTCCATAATACAAGGGATTTATGTATTCCAGTGTGACTACAAAGTAATAAGTTACTATACCTTTGAACAACTATATTAACACTCTAAGGCATTGTAATTATTGAATAAAAATATTAACCAAATGCACGACATTATTGTACTTTATGAAGGAAAAGATTATCAAGTTGAAAATTTTCCTTTTTTACAGATCTTCAGATTAAGACTTTAAGATCAATAACATTTGTATTATCTTATATATCTATCAACTTACAATATAATATAATATTTTTTTTAAATTCAAAAAATATTTAATATTTTTGAGAAAATTAGCCCCCGCATAAAAATTCGATTGAAATCGGTGGAACTGTTATTGAGAGAATAGTAAAATCGTTTGAACCGTTTTCGAGCACATTTAGCAAAAATAAAAATATAAGATGAATCTTTAAAACGTCAACAAAAGGGTATTTCAATCGTGTTTTCATAAATGAGGTAGGTAGGAGAAAAATAAATTATTTTTCAAGTACATAATACTTGTCGATTTCCTTAGTTTTTAATTACAAAATTACTGAAAATTATCAAGTATCAAGACTCAAGACTTTCAAAAAAAAATGCTATTATATGAGCTGAGAAACAAGGACTGATGGTTCGCAAGATAGCAATGTAATGCTTGTGGAGAGATGAGGTAGAAGAGAAGGAAGTAGAAGAAGAAGCTCCCCTCGCTTCAATTGGCGACCAACCAGCAAAAAAACTGTCATCTGGTAAACAGAACAGTAGAACCCGCTTAAGTAGACACAATTTTTTTTTTAATTTGATTTTTAGAGTAAGGAAGACCTGTTACCACAAGTAGAGTACAGTCAAACCCGGTTAAGTGGTGAAACAATTTTTTTCTTCAAATATGTTTTTTTGAACTAAACACCTGTTGCGACGTAATGTGCAACCTCTGAACACCTGTTTCCAAGTACGGAACCATTACTGGTACAGTAAAACCAGCTTAAGTGCGAAAAAAATAATTTGAAAATTTCGTTGGCATAAATTAGATATATGTATGTATATACCATACACATATAGCCAACCGCCGGTACAGTCGAACCCGACTAACTAAAATTTTGAATAAAAATTAAATTAAAAAAATATATATATTTTTTTGAAGTTCGCGGTATGAGAAAAAGCTCCCGCCTCGCAAAGAAAACAGAAATCCGAATGATGGCTACTTTGTACATGGATTAAAAAGTGTCAAAAAATTCAAGAAAAAGATATTTTATTTGTTGCTCCGGAAAAGTGCAATTTTAGGGCTTTCGGCTAACATTTGGTACAAAATACCCTTTTTACGCCATAACTGAATTTGTCCTCTATTCGTCAAGTCATTAACTGTCAAATTCCATGAAAGGTTGGCTACGTTGTCGATGGATTAAGAAACGTCTAAAAATACCAAAAAAAAAAAAGAGATTTTATTTGTTGCTCCAGAAAAGAGCAATTTTACGGATTTCGGCTGACACTTTGTACGAAATACGCTTTGCGTCATAACTGAATTCGTCTTCTATTTGTCAAGTCATAAACTGTCAATTTCCATCAAAGAATGGCTACGATGTCGATGGATAAAGAAACGTCCAAAAATCCACATTAAACATACCGGATTCTAATACATCAAATAACATCAGTTCAACCCAACAATTGTTTTTGCGGCCTACAACATCAACAACCAACTCGATCAATCATGTTCTTCAATGCTGAGCTCAACCCAGAAATTCCAGTCTACCGTCCGTTTGGCATTCATAGTCCACATTGATTGAATCAGAACAAATGGAATCGAGTAAATCATGTTTTTTTTTTTTTGTAAAGGGTTTTTCAACAGGGACGCTACAAAAGTAGAGCGACAGGGACAGCGACGCCATATTTCTTGCCGCTCTTTTGACATTTCTCTTCAGTAAGGTTTGCGATTTTATGATGGAAAGATATACGAGCCAACAACGAGTCAAAATTATTAAAATTTACTACCGAAATTCAGAGTCAGTGGCGTCTAGTGGAAAAATTTGAATCCACAGGCACAGTACAAAATGTTCCCGTGCCAGTGAGACAAAGAAGTGCCCGTAGTGTCGAGAATATTGCTGCCGCTGAGGCTTCAGTAGCAGAAAGCCCAAATGTGTCTCTCACACGTCGTTCTCAAGCGCTGGGCATCTCTGTGACGTCGTTGTGGCGAATTTTGCAAAAAGATCATTGCCTACATCCTTACAAGATTAAATTGACGCAAGAACTGAAGCCGCTTGACCACCAGAAGCGTCGTTTTCGGATTCGGATTTTCATCAAAAAATCATCTTCAGCTATGAGGCTCATTTCTGGCTGAATGGCTTCGTCAATAAACAAAATATGCGGTATTGGTCAGGCAGCAATCCACACGTACTCCATGAGTCATCATTGCATCCCGAAAAAATTACGGTTTAGTGAGGTTTATGAGCCGGCGGCGGTTTCATTGGGCCGTACTTCTTCCGTGATGATCAAGACCGGCACGTTACTGTGAATGGGGATCGCTACCGTTCAATGATATTTTTGGCCCCAATTGGATGATATGGACTTGGAGGACATGTGGTTCCAACAGGACGGCGCCACAAGCCACACAGCGAATGTCACAATCAATTTATTGGAAACAAAGTTTGGAGAACGTGTTATCTCACGAAATGGTCCAGTCGCTTGGCCGCCTTGGTCGTGCGATTTGACGCCGTTAGACTATTTCCTGTAGGGCTACGTCAAGTCTATGGTATATGCCAACAAGCCAGCGACGATTGATGAACTTCGTACGAATATCGAACGTGAAATTGCAGTATCGACCGATTTATACTTGAAAACCGTCGAAAATTGGGTTCAGCGTCTGGACTTCTGCAAGCGTGCCCGTGATGGCCATGCAAAAGAAATCGAGTTCCATACATAATAGCATCGAACGTACTTTCATAGGAATAAAGAATTTCATTGATATCAAAAACCGTTTTTGTTTTATTTTAAAAAAAAACTTTTGTAGCGCTCTTATTGAAAAACCCGATATAATCTACACACGCTCAAGGGAATATGATTACCCTGCAAATGTTTCAGCACAGCGTGGGCGTGAAGTTACGGAAGAGAAAGTAGGATAGGAAAGATGTGTGGCACGATGTTCTGAGACTGAAGGTGATTGTCTCAGATATGTTTATCTCCAGGGATGGCGGCTGAACTGAAGCGGAGAATTGCCGTGTCTTATTTCTATGTCCCTTATAATTCGCATTATTTTATTCGTTTTTCATCCTTGTTGGGCATACTAGTTTAACTCAATCACATGTTGTTAGTGTTATGCCTAAACAACATGTAATGAGTAAACCAGCAACCCATTGATGACAATTTATAGAATGTTTTAATGGAATTAAAGACGACATAGACGACGGCAGGGATCGAACCTGTGATATTGAGGTTGACAGGCGAGCACACAGCCATCGCGCCACAGCCACCCCCAGTTAATCGAGTTAACTGATATCGAAAATCGACACTCATTGAAATGATTGAGATTGACATAGAAAATCGAGAATCCAGAATCGAGAATCATCTAAATGATTGAGATTGAGATCGATTAAAATGATTGATTTCGATCATCAATACTTTTCGATGATCGGATCAAAAAAATCGAATCGATCCTGATTGACACAGCTCTAATCTGGATCATAGTCAATTGAATCCAAGTAGAGTCATAACCGGTGCTAGAAGTACAGGAAAGAAAACCGAATTAAAAAAGTAAGTGTATATAAAGGGTGTCACCGCCCCAAATGAAAACCATGGATTTCTAAGGTTATTTTAAGTCGAAAAACTTAAGACGTAATTTTCTCGTTTTCGTCCCGTTTTCGAGTTATAAGGGTTTTTATGATTTTTGCTCTCTTTTCCCTTAACTGGCTTTATCTTTTCCAAACTTCGTCCGACAAATTAATTTTTAATGTTTGCTTCAGTAAAATGTTTAACAATCTTCTATAATTTTCATTGGAGAACTGATGGGGTCAGTGCTTGTCTTGGTCACTGGGTACACAGTCAAATGTTTCTTGAAATTCAGAACATTAGGTGGTTTTTTTTAACAGATTAAGGAATGTAACCCTCGATAACATCTTCGCTAAGCGTTGGGGATTCATCGTTGGAATTGATTAAATCTGCATCTTTCTTGTGGCCAATCACTTGCACTGACAGCTTCCTGAGGTTATTACGTTCGTTCTCTAAAAGGAAGTTCTACTAATAAAAAAAATAATCAATAAATTTTATACTTAATTCATTTTTTCAAAAAACTTACACTTCTTTGACGAATGTGGCTTTGGGTTGTGGGTAAATTCCACCTTCATTGCGTCCCAAAACAATTTTCTTCTTGTTTTCTTTTATCTGACGTTTGTATACAATTCATCGCTTTGGTAGCACAGTTTTAAGCCTCGATAAAAATTAAGCGCCGAAAATTCTCGGGGCATCGCTGATGCCCATATAGGCTTAGTTGTTGTTGCATTTAACATGTGAATTGTTTGCCCCAGGCATCGTTTTTTTTTATCTTCGCCTATTGAAAAGGTAAAAAAAACACACCTATCGATAATTTGTTCAGAGAAGTCAAAAGTGACGTTTTTGGATGCTGGTTGATGCTAGTCGTCAATACAGTTGACAAATGGCATAGCGTGCGCAGTGCTTGCAACTTTTTGGAAAGAAGTTCCTAAGTCCCGATGTCGTTTTCTTCTACAATTCTAAACGATTGTCTAAAATGAGTTCGCTATTTTGTGTAACATTTAATTATTTGCACCTGCGCGGACATTCAACCAAATAGTTCATCTCTTCTCTATAAGCAACCAAACAGTTGTGCAACTAAAAATTGAATGTGCGCGCCTAGTCCAACAGCAACGAAAACTTCAACATCAAAAGTCTTGTGAAATAGATTACAACGTGAACAGCGTTTTTGACAGCATATAATCAAAGTAAATTCAAATGCGAAATGATTTTGCCGCACATTTAGGCTAGCCGCGCACTGGCAACTGTGATCGAAATCAAATAGTTTAATCACCAGTTGAAAAAGAACCGCGCACTGGCAACTCTTTACTCACGCTCACACTCTTTTCTCTCTTGCGCTTATAGAAAACAGCTCAACTGTTGCGAAAGCAATCGTTAGGCTAGCCGCGCACTAGCAATTTTTAGTTGCGAAACTGCTTGGTTCGAGCAACTAAAAAGTTTGTGTTTTGACACAAACTAAACGATTGCCTAAAATAAGTTCGCCATTTTATTGAACATCTGCAAATTCACCGACATTCAACCAAACAGTTCATCTGTTTTCTATAAGTAACCAAACAGTTTCGCAACTAAAAATTGCTAGTGCGCGGCTAGCCTTAATGTAATCAAAGCCATTTAAAACAGTGGCCCTAAAAAGAGTGACGAGGTTGTTAAAGTTGCTGTTGAAGTTGCTGTGCTAATCTGAATGCTGTTCACGTTGTAATCTATTTCACAAGACTTTTGATGTTGAAGTTTTCGTTGCTCTTAAAGTTGCTGTGTCAATTTGTTTCTCCTATTGCTCGCATTATTTGTAAATTTTAAATATTTATTATTAAAATTAAAATAATAAATTGTAAATTGGACGAAAAAATCGTTTGTTTTGATTGACAAATTGAGAATTTAATAAAATTGAAGGAATGTCGTTTCAGTTGTCTGTTTTTTAAGCAAAAGACAGGCAAGCACAGAAATTTTTTCATTTATTCACGATAGTTTTTTATTCTTTATTACTTTTTGGTCACTTAATTTTGCAATTTTAGTTTATCAAAAATTATGTATTGTTTTTTATTCACACGATAATTGCAACCAAAATAAAAAAGTAGCAAAATGAAAAAATTATTTTACGTTCTATTTTGTTTTGCATTGTGGTGCCACTAAATATTGCACTGGGAAAGTTGACAATACCGCACCATCAACAGCAAGCTTAGGACTTTGGCCTAACCGACGCTGTTGGCGTTGCTGTTGCTGTTCTTATGTGTGTTGAACAATTGAAATGCATTGGTTCTAAATTAATGGCGGCCGCTGTTGCTGTTAACGGTGCTGTTGCTGGTTCAATCTGCTCCACGCTTTATGATGCTGTTTTAGATGTTATACAGTTATACTGCACCGTGGTCGCCTTCATAATATAACAATGTTCAATTGGAGTCAACTTTTTTGATGAATGCGCTATCCAGTGTATTATAGACCCTGTTTAGATTGGGAAGATTGAGTACGGACTCACGGCAATTTGTTGGCAAGAAAAGTGCGGGGTGAGAGGTCTCGTGAGGCATGAAGAAAACATAAAAACTGGACTCGTGAGTACTGTTTCATAACCGAAACGTTTCGTTTTATTTAATTTTGTCCATTTCAATTTGTCAATTTTCAAGAAAACAACAGCTGTCTGTCTATAAAAGTATTTAATTTTGTTCGCGTGAATTTTTTAAGGAAAAAAATGAAGAATTGGACAAAAGAACAAACCAGTTTCGTGATAAATATTTATTAATGACGATAAAAAAATGTTTCGATTCAAATAATTCCACGTAAAACCCATCGTGAGGCGCCTCAAAGTTTTTTTTAATGTAAACACGATGGTACTCACCAGTCCGTACTCAATCTTCCCAATCTAAACAGGGTCATAGAGATCAGTGTTCCAGACGCTTCTGGACGAGCAATGGAAAATGACATTAGAAGACTATAATCCACACGAGAACGTTTCAATCATCCGGATCAGAAATGACAGCACCCTTGAGCCCCTGGACGCGGCCAATGACTCCATTCACCGCGTTAAATGCTCAGATATTATGATGTCATCTAACTTTTTATGACAGCTGACGAACTAGATTAGTAGAAAGTTCAAAAATCTTAAAATTAAGTTTTGTATTGAACACGAGCATTTTGTTTTGATGAATAACCAATAAAATTAAATTAATAGTGCGTTACTGAAATAGTTAATGTTCCGTAGTTTTCTAAAAACTATTCGCATATTGAAAAAATTCGTAAAATTCAGTCAGGAAGTTGATTTAGTCACTGCAGATTCATTACGAAGTCGATTTAATTTTTCTTACATACACATTGTTACAAAAAGTTCCTCAGCAATGGAAGGAACTGCCGATAATTGTGTCAGCTATTTGGATATACCTGATAAATCTGAAAACGACAAGAAGCATTACAAGTATGATGAGGTCAGTTTAATAAAAAGATATCTTAACAGTGTCTTACTTTGTCTAGAACCATTATGCTTCCAAATGGCCTACTTGTTCTGCTTATATCAGATCCAACTCCAGTGCCACATGATGGCTTTACGACATCCTCTGTTGAGACAACCGATGAATCTTCCTCTGAAGATGATGAGGAGGTAGATACTGACGCCGACATCGATGTTGTTGACCCAGACGAAGAGGATGATGACTCAGATGAAGAAGGTGATGAAAAATTGGCTGCATGTGCACTCATGATAGATGTTGGATCCTTCTCAGATCCCAAAGAATACCAAGGACTCTCCCATTTTCTTGAACATATGATATTTATGGGATCGGAGAAGTTTCCAGCGGAAAATGCCTTTGATGCACACGTCAAGAAATGTGGGGGGTTTGATAACGCCCATACAGAATGCGAGGAGACTATGTTCTATTTTGAATGTTCCGAAGAGCACTTGAATAGCACCATAGAAATATTTTCAGCTCTTTTTAAAGCTCCTCTTATGAAGAAAGAGGCAATGACAAGAGAACGAGATGCAGTAGAATCCGAATTTCAAAACACTATTCTCGACGATGAGGCTCGCCGAGATCAGTTACTAGCTTCACTTGCAAATCCAAAGTATCCTAACAGCATTTTTGCTTGGGGAAACTTGAAGTCACTAAAGGAGAATATAGATGATGAGGTATTGTACCAAAGAACTCATGAATTCCGTAAAAGACATTATAGTAGCCATCGTATGTACGTGTGCTTACAAGCCAGACTACCCATCGAGGAGCTGGAAGAAATGGCTGTACAAAATTTTCAAGATATACCCAATAATAATCAAAAAGGAGACGACTTTTCTGCGCTCAATCATCAGCATGCTTTTAGACCCGAATTCTTTGAAAGAGTTTATTACGTTAAACCCGTTGAAAACGTGAGTAAACTGGAGCTAACGTGGTGCCTTCCAGCTCTTAGAAAGGTAAAGTTTTATACAAAGTTTTGACTGCTTAATTTAAGAAACTAATTTCTGTTTTTATAGGCATACCGCTGTAAGCCAGATCATTTCTTATCATACATAATTGGATACGAAGGAAAGGGTAGTTTATGTGCTTATCTACGGAACAAGTAAGATTACTTGTTTAGAATAACGCATATTTTCAAGCATGATTTTTTTACAGATTGTGGGCGATGGAGCTGATTTCTGGTGTAGATGATTCTGGTTTTGATACAAATAGTATTTATTCACTTTTTAATATTTGCATTTATCTAACAGATGAAGGGCTTTTGCATTTGAAAGAAGTAAGTTCGTAAAATAATAATTATATAGATACATAGTATGTATGCACATTATCGTATGCGAATCGCCTACTAGACGTTCGCTTTAAATGTCAAAAATTTGGCGAATTGTAACGTCGCTCTATTACAATTAGCATACGTTCGCCTTTATCTATCAAAATATTCGAACTGTAATTCTTGTTCACTTTGAAGAAAATCGAAGTTCTTGTGTTTGAGATTTGAAATTAGTTAAAAGATTATTCAAAGAAATAATTTGTTAATAAACTTAACTAAAAACAATTAATATCATAAAAAGAACGAACATTTTCGAAGATTTTTGGGCTTATAGAAGCAAACCCCGTGGCCGAAGGGGTGGGATCGTTTGAATCTTCAACGAAATAAACCAAACAAAATAGTGGGATCGGTTTACTATTGAAGTAACTCTCTAGGACTACATATCCACGAAGGAAAATAGTGGCATAAAGTAACATACTTTTTTATTGCATTATTAAAAATTATCGTCAATGGTTTCGTCTTTTCGGCAACTTTCTTTGTCTCCTTTGAAACAGGCTATGTATGGGTTACTCAGTCTTTAACAGTGAACCATTGGGTAATACACTTGGAAGCGTCCCCCTGAAGTGTTGCGGCGACATGTCGAAGTGGAAGTAGACTTCAGCTATGACATCCTCATAAGAGGATGGGAACAGCCCATCGCAAAAGAAATGTTGATGATGAACGAGTAACGCTACTCCGAAAACAAACGGAGACACAAGATAAACTTTTTTCTGCATCGGTCAAAAGCCTTAAAATAACAAAGAGTTGAACTTCTTCTCAGTCTTCACATCTCTCGTTTTCATTCTCATCTTCGAAAAACAAATCAACACTACTAATCATCTTTCATTTTATTTATGTATTCAATTTTTTCAATAGTGAACAATATTCCATCAACAAGAACAAAAATATTTTATTGAATTTGAAATTTCACTAGGTAATAACATTTGATGGCATTACATATTTACTTTTTGACGTTGGCAGAAATGTTTTTAAAGGCGAACGTCGTAATTCGCTGTTAATAATAGTCCGACAAAAGTAATTCGCCAAATCGTTCGACTCATGAGTCATAATAAGGCCCTTAATTTGGCTTCATTCCGTTGTTAAAGTTGCTCTAAAGATCATATTCGCATTAAATAAAACCTAAAATAGTAATATAAAATTTTGAAAAAAAAAAAATCTACAGTTACTCCCAAAATTGAGCGTACACCAAGTAATAATTTATACAGATATTAATTTTCAATAATTTTTTTGGATTTTATTTTTATTTAAATATTTAAGAACTGATATTTGAAAGAAAAACTATTACAACAGTCAACAAAACAGTTCAACAATTAAAATACTAAAAAATGCATTATTTCAACTCACAAAATTGAGCGTACATTTATACAAAACTTAAAAAACAAACAAAAAATGCAATATAATTTTCAAATTCAATATTTTGTGTTATACAGCCTTATTTTGACATTCGAACGAATAGCTAATTCGTTAGAATAGATACTTTCATTCGAATGAACTTTCCATATTTTGACATTCGAACGAAAAATGTTCATTGTCGAATGATTGCATAAAATGAACCTCAATTAAATTCATTTTTGAAATCAGCTGTTTGAAATTTACTGACATTTCTATCTGATTTAGTATGACCAAGCTGTTTTTTTTTTTGATAATTTTTATTTCAAAAAAAATATGGTCTAAAAATAAAACTTTATTATTTAAGAAAAATAAAGTAAAGATAAGTGATGCTAACGGCCCGGTAATGTTTGAATTTTAATACATCAATAAAAACTGACATTTTCAAATTTTGGAGCATTTAGAAAACAGTATGGTAAGTTTATTGATATCAAAAAGATGTTAAGGGTAAAACTTCCCTGAATAATAAAATAGTTGATTTATGTTTTAATTTTCATGCAAACTAATTTTGTTTTCCAAATTGATAAACAAAAAAAGAAGGCAACTTCAAAGCCACTTAATTTACACAAATCTGGTCACACTTGAATTTTGAACTACCATTTGTAAATTGTTTTATGAAAATAATTGATAAATTGAAGCCAGACGTTAAAAAATCAAAATGGCATTTGTTTTTTGTATGAAAAGAGAAAACGGTGAGGAGCAGTGGTATAGGAGAAGGATAATGGATGCATCACATCCATTTTATGCATCCAATACTACTAACACTATACTAAACTTACATGTTTTATGAATCTATTCGCCAGAAAAAATTGAACGAGAATGAAATGACATTTCTTTCGAACGATTCGAAAGTGAAAATTTGCTTAGTTTTCGAAAGATAAATGAACTTTCCATTGATAAGGTGAACTTTCGAATCGTTCGAATCTCAAAATACAAATTATTCGAATTCGACATACTTTCTAATGAAATCGAATGTCAAAATAAGGCTGATAGCCTTTAGTATCTACCACTGCTCTTAATTGGCGAGGCATTGATTCCACCATTATTTTAAGTGTAGGATGGAGGAATACTTACCCACACATGTTTCACCTTTTCTTTCAACTCGTTTTTTTTTTTTTCATTAACATTTTAAAGTTTTTTTTATTTATTTTCCCAAACAATAATCAATGAGATTGAGGTCCTTTGATTCAGATAGGGTCCTAAGCTGATTATTGACGTTATAAAGCCACCATTCCCTTAAAACAAGTGATGTTTTTGGGGTCGTTGTTCTGTTGAAAATAGAACTGTGGATCATATTTCTTTTGACGATGCCAAGAAACTTTCATCTATCAATAACGGTTTTTATAAACTCGAAAGTTCGTGAACCACTAGCAGCTATTGAGCCCCACAACATACAACAACTACCTCTTTGTTTAACAGTAGGAAAACATTTTTTTTTAATTCTGTGCTTAGCTCTCTCTAAGCGATCTGCCTGCCATCAGGACCAAATAAGTTTATTTTCGTTTCTTCAGTAATCAAAACACTCTCCCAGAAGCTTTGTTGATTATTAATATGCTTTGTAGCGAACTGTAACCGTTTACTTTGATTACTCAACGAATTTTTTTGCGAGCAACTCTTCCGTTTAGGTTTTTTGCGTAGAGCGCACCGAACGGTTTCGTGATTTTTTATAATGTCGGCCTTTTTATGATTTCCTCGATGTCCGACGCTTAATTTGGAACATGTTTTTGGATTTTGGATTGGCATAATAGCATAGCATAATAAGCGATTCATATTGAAGCGAAATTTTTTCGACATCTACCAACGCTATTAAATAGCATACTATCAAAAAGATATTTGTTAACGATCTTTTGAACAGTCGAATGTGTTCGCCCGATGATTTCACCAATTTACCGCAAAGATTTTCCTTTGGAATGCAAGTTGGTTAAAAGTTTTCTTGTAAAAATGTTAGAAATTAGGTTTGTTTTCGTTTTTCTTTCATTTTAACAAATTACTAAGAAAAATAAAAAAAAAAACCGTTGGCTAAAATGTCGCGAAGTAAAATACTACAACTAAAGTACGGTTAATTTAGGATCATACGATTTTACAATGCTTGCTAACAGGGTGTACGCTCATTTTTGTGAGTAAAAATAATGCATTTTTTTTAGTATTTTAATTGTTGCACTGGTTTATTTACTGTTTTAATAGTTCTTCTTTCAAATATCAGTTCTTTAATATTTAAATAAAAATAAAATTAAAAAAAAATATTTTGAAAATTAATATTTGTACCATTAAAACGCAAAAATTATAATTTTTACTTGGTGTACGCTCAATTTTGGGAGTAACTGTATAATAAACATTTTTTGTATTCATTTGTTTTCAAAGCTTTTAGTTTGAAAATAAATTTTTCGAAAACGATCGAAATATTAAAACAACTTGATTTAAAAAAGTTTACAAAAACCATGGGCATAGAGCCTTTGTCTATCATGTTGAGGGTCTTGAGTTCGATTCTCATCCAATTCACAAATGTTTTTCTGACCCTTGAGAGGAAGTGAAAGATCCTCCAAATTGAAGGTCCCCGCCATTATTTAAAAAAAAAGTACAGCATGGTTTTGTAGGTGTTGCCATTGTAATATTTCCTTTTATATTAAGGTCCCGTCCTAAACGAGAAGAAATTGACCTCTCTCCCATATAACTTTTTTCTCGTTTCGACCTAATTTTTTTTAGAATCTTATGCTAATTATAATTCTTAGACCAAATAATTTTGAAGCTGTTAATGCGTAAACAAGTTTGTGAAATATATTTAGATATTCATTTAGTTTATATATTATTATAAAAGCTAACGTCCTTCCTTTTTCACACTTATAATTGCTATTCAAACAAAAATAAAGAAAATAATTTAATTTAAATTTTTGTAACTATAAAATAATGAATCATTTGCATTCAAACACTTTGTCACAAACAACGTTTTTCGTTTTCCCATTTATTGCATATATAAATAGTATCCACGGTTTCTAGGTGGAAGCGTGTATTCGGAAAGACTAGACTTAGGTCTCCCGTTTCGGCGTATTCCATGCGGAACTTTATCCAGGCTTAAAGAAAACGGATATCCACATCTTTTCAGACAGTCAAACTGCTATCAAATATCTGGACTTTATCTCTACAAACTCTAAAACAACCCTAAACTTCCGTCATCTCCCATGTAGGAGTTCAAAATTCACTTTGCCGGGATATCCCCGAAAACTGTAAAGCTGAGGAACTTATTAAAAGTAGAACAACAATACATGTTTTAACATGTCAATATGCGAAACTAAGATGCGTAAAGTGGAACGACATCACCACCTGCTTGGCAACAAAACTAACACGCCCAGTCTACTCCATGAATTAGTGCGATAGTGTAAGAGCCGACAGCAAATTTTTGCTTTGGATGTGTAACGGGAATATGAGTATGAACTTTTACAGGTGTTTGCGTCATGATGTGTGTGAATTGTGAAAATTGTATAATGACTTCAATTCCCTAAGCCTAAATACTTTAATCTTGGCGTTCCGATTAATAGAACTTGTAGCAATTTCGCTTTAGATTCCGTTAAACGGCAATCATTTTCTGGCATGTTCACCACTGTCGTTTTCCGTTAACTGTTTCTAACAATTGATTTGATTAAAAAATTCGCCCTTGCAGGATGATTTTGCAAATTTGAAGATTTTACTCATTGCATCATCAACTGTACATATCAGAAAAAAACAAGAATTTTAATAGCATTTTACTTAAAATGCGTCACAGTTTCGATTAAAGTATTCGAATTGATATCCCAATTGCAATCAAATCACAATCTTATTCCAATAAAATGAATTGTTCACCAAAAGTAGTAGTTGTAAAAGAAAAAAAATGTTACAAATTCAAATTAGTTTTCTTGCTAATTCCATGCTAATTTTTTGACTTTGGGCTCAATTTTCTAAAGAAAATGTGTGATAAAAACAATGTTTTACTATTTTTTTTTTTGAATGAACGTAACGATAATATAAATAAAACTCAAGTTTGTGGAAAACCCCAAAGATTTTATGATACTTGGGAAAACCAGGTAAAATAAAAAAATGTTTTTTTGCTTTTTTTTTGGAAAACCTGCACAGCTTAAAGAAGGGTTTTCTGATTTTAGACATGTTTCTAACAACAGTTGAAAATAATAGTGGTTTTTCAAGTTTTTAAATAAAAATAGCACAGCGGTTTTAAAACGTGCTCGTTTATTTGAGTGCCTGTCAAAACCCTTTAGACTAAGAGCTCACAGCAATTTTCGGGTGTGATTGATAACAAAAAATAATTAGCATAATTAGATAGGCCTTTTATAGTTATTTACAAATGTTGAAGTCTTGCATACTCTAGTGGGAACAATAGTGCATCAAGTATGCAGTTCTTTCCAATTCCAAATAATTGTGATAACAACTTTGCTAAATGTAGAGTTAAGCCCCCTGATTGAAAATATCGAGGTCCGAGACGTTTTACAGACAGCCTTCTGCCTGCCAGACGCGATAAGAATAGGCTACTTCTTGCACTAAGAAGGCCACCTTCAAAACGTCTTGAACCTCGATATTTGCAATCAGGGCACTTAGCTGTTCATTTTGAAGTTATGGCAAATTTTGTGTCCCACGTTCCTTTCCCGTTCTCAAAAGTTCTCAAAAAGGGTTAGCACCGTTTTTAGTGACGTCAGATATTTGAGAACTGAGAGCTGTTCGTTTTCTTAAGGAAGTGCTGCTCATAGATAGTGACATGGGTTAGGTTCTGCTTTAATGACAGAAGACAGTATTGAGTTTTAAAAGAATTAAACTCTACGCAGTTTATGTTTCCCAATCTGACAATACTATCGAGATCAGAATTTAATGAGCTTATCATACGCTACCGTTCAATGTCCACATCCGAAGGGCAAGGACGTGAAAGGTGGTTTCTAATCCATCGAAGAAGACATTCATCAACATCGAATGTACGTATTTTAGACAAAAGAGCTTGATGCCAAACTCTATCTAATTCTTTTAAAATATCAACTTACTTTCTCCACAACGATGTAAAGATTTGTGCCACGGTTCGATGAAATATACCATCAGATGTCTAGTGGACTTATTGCTACGAAAATCATATAAGAAGAGACCAGTAGAATGGGAAAGATGGAAAAGTTTACGCAATTTGTTTGCCTGTGTTGAAGAACATTTCTTCGGAACAATGTGAGAGATACTATCTGGGAATTAACAATAATCTGTGCTGCAAGCAAATTTGCTTTTTCTTTTGAGAGCTGACACAAAGAGAGTCATTAAAGACGATTGTTGGAACCAAAAACGTAGTAGTATTTCGTACATTTTTTTACAAATGGACAAACATTTGTTTGCATTAATTGTCGGTCATGTAAAAATTTGGTTCGTCGAAAAAGAGTATTACAGGTTTTTTTAGCTTGCTTGAACTTATTCCGTTTTTACTCTGTAGGGTTGGCTTTATAACATCGGAAACTTACCTCTCTGACCCAAATTACCTTTTACAGCTCGAAACAAACCATCATCTGCAAACACCAAATTTTCAATACGCATAATAAATCATTCAGATATAAATAAACGAAAAACAAAAATACTCTCTGAATCCTGAGAGAACCAAGAGGCCTACGCTCAAAAAACTGTGTTGCCAACCCTTGTTCTCCGATTTCCAGTTTCAACGTAGAAGTTTAAATTCCACTTTTAGTTTATACTTCGGTTAAACAATTAGTTCGGTTTCATTCTGTAATTTAACTTAAACGAATTTATTTTGCTACTTGACAAAATAGTTATATATATTATATACATATACTAGCCGCCCGTGCTCGCGTTGCTAACTACGAATATCTTTTTTTTTTAATTGTGAATCTAAACCATTCTCAGATCCCCTTGAACACACACAAAAAATTTCATCAAAATCGGTCCAGTCGTTTAAGAGAAGTTCAGTGACATACACACTCACAGAAGAATTATATATATTAAGATGTATATCATTAAGTAATTCGTCATTTCACTCAAAAAACCAAAAAGTTGTCTCTAAATTTGATTATTGGTGAAGTCCAAAGCAAAGTTTTCCTGATTGTTAACAACACAAAATATTTGTTGTTTGCATCAGATGAAAAGAGAAAACAACTGTTTACATTAAGACCCTTCTATATAGGTCTATGTGAACCCCATGATGATATCCTACTTTTTGGTGACTTTAAACTCCCTCATCTTAAATGGACCTTAACTGTCAATGAATCATATTATGTTGCTTGCAATCCCATCTCTGCAAAGGAATGTCTCTTAGTAGATAGCCTTGCCGATTCAAGCCTCTGTCAAGTTAGCGGCATTCCAAATTTTATTCTGCAACTAGTCTTGATTTTCAAAACAGATCCCATCAACTCTTCAGTCTCACTCAGTACCCTTTCTTTATCTTCTATCGATAACTATCATCCATCTCTCAATCTTAATTTTTATCACGATTCTTCTATACAGACTTCTCACCCAACAAATATATCTTCTCATGATTTTCATAAAGCTAAATTTTCTCAAATTAATGAATATATACATATATCATTAGAGTTTCCTTTAATTTTGGCAACCTTACTGTAAATGATGCAATAGACATATTTTGTAGAGAAATATTTAATTCTATTTCTCTTCATATACCTTTTTTTTTCTTGACGTAAAACTTTGTCTTCTTCCCCACCTTGGTATAATCGATCGTTGCGTAACAAGAGGAATAAGTTTTGGTCAATTTTCCTTCGTTCTCGATCTACAACAGACTACTCTAATTATCTTGGTACCTATCTTCACTTTACCGAACTTTACAACTCCCTCTATCAAAGCAATTTAATCCAAACCAAAAGCAATCTTATTAAAGACGCTAATCCGAAAATCCGATGGTTATGGATGGTTATACTCCCTCTCTCTCTTTCAATAACGAAATTTCAATCTAACCACAAACAATCGACAACTTTTTTGCTAGTATTTTTTAAAATATCGTTTACTGACGACTCCTTTATATCTGACTGTTATTATTTCAACCATACCATTGATCCATTTCTCATCGAAACTAAGCTGGATCAACTCAATGATGAGTATATTCCAGGCCAGATGTTATCCCCGCCATATTTCTCAAAAAATGATGTTCAACACTCTCTTCCCCTCTCAAAAATCTTCGTGAAGTTACAAACTATCGTCCAATTGCTAAACTTTCACATATTCCCAAAATCTTTGAAAACATTTTGTATGATATTTTAAGTTTTCGTTGTAAGTCTCTCATTTCCCTTAGATAACACGGCTTTTTCAAGGGTAGGTCCACAACGTCTAACCTTGTTGAATTCGTATCCCTTAGGCTCTCAGCCTTAGAAAACGGAAAGGAAGTCTCAACCGATTTCAGTAAGGACTTTAAAGAAATCTCACATAAACTTATTCTATTCCAACTGTCCACCCTTGGACTTGAACCTATCTTCTTAAGATGGATTTCTTCTTACCTAAAAACCCGTTACTACAAAGTTCGAGTCAGATCTTCCTTTTCTAATTATTTCTTAGCTACCTCTGGGGTCCCCCAAACCTTCCCATATTTCACTCTACGCCAACGATACAAAGTTTTTTAAGACCATTTCTTACACACATGATGCATGACGATCTCGCCAAAAGTTGAAAAATGCTACCTATTTTAGCGGTAAGTGTAAATATAGGTATGTATTCCCTTTGCTGTATTATTTAATGCTGAAGCAATATGCTACTGCTACGCGGCTCCGTAATAGGTGTCAAAACAGGATATTGTCTAAAGTTCTTTCAGTTATCAGTTCAGTTAAAAAAAGCAGTGTATTTAGACTATCAGTTGTTCCTTCAGTTATCAGTTCAGTTGTCAGTTCAGCTAAAAAAGGCATTGTATTAAGGCGTCAGTCCGATATTCAGTTGAGCTTGTATTCTGCTTCTCTCTTAACTGAATTGTGATAAAAAGGGTAACTTTTCTTCCATAAACATGGACACACGCGATAAATTTCAATGAAATCGACCAAATTATCATTCTGTTTCGACATATTGAAAAAAAAAAACATGAACTCGAATGAGGACTGAACTGACAACTAAACTGAAAAGTATTTACACATCAGTTTAACTGATAACTGAACTGAAAACTTATGGGAATTTCATCAGTTTCAGTCTCAGTTTCAGTTAAACGCTTCAGTTTTTGCATTTAGACATCAGTTTAACTGAAAGCTTAACTGATAGCTCAACTGAAACAGAAACTGAAATGATCGTCTAAAAGGGGCTTAAAAGGGGCTTAATAGTTTGATGTTTATTCAAACGAATTCTGACGAGGAATCGATTCCTGTCTATGTCCAAAGTCGTAGACTCAATTTGGGAGATTTCCACTACAATAATCAATTTGACAGGCTTCATAAGAAGTTCCAAGTGGTTAAACGATTAAGAAGAAAGTCTCCAAAATTCAATGTGAAAACCACATCAACGTAACCTAACCTAATATTGATTATTTGGAATTCAACTATATGTGCTGGTAGCTAGTACCCAGTTCCCCCATCTCAATATATGGAGATCTCATCATCAATCACTAATTAATATACTTAAATGGTATTTTAATAAAAAGTAAGAATTGTATGTACATTGTGTTACACGTATCAAAGCACGCACCAGCCCATACATTTCCGTGCACAAGTTTGGTGTCTTATGTCGTTTTTATTTTTATTTATTTTTTTTTGGCAATCCGAAAGCCTTCTGGACTCTTCTGAAAGTGTTCACTTGAGAAAAAATGACAATTCTGATTCTGAAAAGAAGATACATTTGCTTCTGGATTTGAAATCAGAATCGAAACCAGAAGCACTCACACATTCATATACTAACGTCAAACTCAACAGCTGTGATTTTTTGTATCCAAATTATGCGAAATGTATCTTTTAACCTTTGAGTATATATAATATTAATATTATTAATTAATATTAATATTATATATACTCCTTTTAACAAACATTTTTCTTGATTTTGATTATTGTCCGCATTTGATGTTTCACATATACAATCACAAACAAATTCAGAATCATCAGAATAAAAAAAAAAGTGTTCAATTGGGATTCCGGATCGGAGAGAGATTCCGGATTATCAAATAAAAACGACATTAATGTGCAGAAAAACATGTGTATGTAGACGTTAGGACTATTTTGTGTTTTGTATGGTTTGTATGATTAAATATGCAATTAATATAACAAATTATTAAATTGTATTTTGATGCTTGCACTATTTTATAAGACATTTTATCTTAATTTTTACAGCTTCAATTAATTAGTTTGTTTATTTTTAATTATTTATGTATGTACATACATATTTTATATACATAGGTATACTACAAAAATTAAATAATTATTAATTGTTTATTATTTAGGTTTTACAGGCTACATTTGCCTACATAAAGCAGCTTTCCACTTGTGAAACTCTCGAGGCATGTTATAAGGAACTTCAGTACATCGAAGAAACTGGTTTTCGTTATCAATCTCAGAAGACCGCATTCGATAACGTTCAAAATATTACAGTGAACATGAAGCATTATCCTCCCAAAGATATAATTACCGGTCCGGAATTGTACTTCGAATATGACGGCGAACAAGTGCAATCGGTGATACGCCAACTCAACGAATTTAATTTCAACATTATGATTACCTCAGAGAAGAAACAAGATGGCGTAACCTATGACCAAAAAGAAAAATGGTTTGGCACGGAATACACTTCGATCCCAATGCCAAGTGAATGGAAAGATGCATGGAACAACTGTCCAAGTTATCCAGAACTCTTTGTGCCTGAACCTAATATTTACGTAGCTCGTGATTTTCGAATTTTATGGAAGGAGAACGGTGAACCTGAGATACCGGCACATCCAAAGAAAATCCTTCAAACTGATGTATGCGAATTGTGGTTCCGACAGGATGACAAATTTAACTTGCCTGATGCCATGATGTACTTCTACTTCATATCGCCACTGCCACGTATTAACGCTAAAAATGATGTGTTGACAGCACTCTATGTTCAATACATAAAATATGATTTAGCTGAGACATTGTATCCAGCAACATGTGCTGGCATGGAATATAATTTTTATCCAGCCGAAAAAGGTGTTGTCTTGAAGGTGAAGTTTTTTTTTTTTCTGATCACTTTATGAATACTGAATATTTTCTACAAAGGTAAATGGATACAATGAAAAACTTCACTTATTGGTAGATGCAATAACGAAGACAATGACTTCTTTGGGAGACAGTTTTGAAAGCAAGCTACGAAAAATGCAACTGATTTGTTTCAAAGCTCATCAAAAGAAGGCTTACTTTAATGCTGTAATCAAGCCTAAGCTTTTAAACAAGTAAGTATAAAAATTAGTTTATAAATGAGGCATTGTAAGAAATCTGACAATCATGAAAATGTATCTGACAATTAATTGTAAGACGGTAAATTGTAAGGTATTTGATAATCGTGTACACACAATTTATTGTCAGGCCTGCCAATTTTTATCGTTGTCTGACGTTTCTGGTAATGATCAAATTGTAAGATTGTTGCGTGTCAGGGGTACCACAGGGGCGTAACTTCATGAGTCGAAAAAGGGCGGTGGCATGCTTGCTCTTGCTCGGCTAAACTCGAAGGATTGGGGGGGATCTTGCCCTCTTTCGAACTCATCCCTCACAGCAAACAAAAAAAAATCATGCCTGTACTAAGGATAAGGATAGGAAAAGTGGATAGGATGGGAAGCTAAGGGCCAGGAATACTAATAGAAACTGAATTGTACAAACATAGTTACCTATGCCACTGTATCGATGAAAGGAAGAGGCTTCTGATGAGTTCTCAGTGGGATAAAATAAAAAAAATTCTAATCTAAACCTACTTTCTAAGCCCTTAACTTACTAAACATACATATATGTAATTGTGTTTATACATATGTAAGTACACATGTACATATATATGTATAAGAGTGTTCTTAAATCTAAACCTATAACTAAAATCTATCATAATAAAAAAAATTATTTTATAACCACCAGAAGACACCATCCGCTCCATCGTCTCACCAACACAGTGGTTCGCCGAATCATCAAAGACCTTGCCTGGTGTTATTGGCAAAGGTTAGTCTTCCCACCCTTGTATCTCTAAGATACAACCAATGCTACCTCATTGACCAGTATTCATGAGATAGCCCCTAATATGAACCTCCTATCGCAAACTAGTTCGTTGTCTCAGTTAAAGTTTGTCATCGTAGTTTATGTTTAAGTTTCTAGGTCTTGTCCAGGTAAGTATGAGTAGTTAAGGTAAGTATGTTTAGTAAAGTCATAAGTGCAAAGTAGGTATATGTATGTAAGGTAAGTATTGTAAGGGTAAGTAACAAAGTAAGTATAGTTAGTAATGTAAGTATAGTTTAGTGACGTAAGTATAAGTATAATTGGTAAAGTCTGTCAAAGCAGTAAAGGTAAGTGTCAATTCATTGTCTAACTGTCACGTTTTGTCTTCTTTCCTTCCTCTCCCTTCATCGTCGGCCCAGCCGATCCTTCACACACCTCTTTTAAATTTTCAGCAATCCATACTTCAATCTATTATGCCATAGACTAAAATTGATAACAAAGTCTTTTAATTCTTTTAAACTTTTATTTTTACTACATAAAAATTCATATTTCTATTCATGTATGGTTCATAGATTTATTCTGAATTTGAAAAAAAAAAATTATAAGAAAAAAAGAAAATTAATCAGTCCCAAGACTATTACCTTCACCGAAAATTTTTATTAGAAAAGTATTTTTGAAAATAAAAAAAGTGGGTTAATCTTGTGACACTAGAGTGTATTTGATCTTGAACTCAAATGATTTGCCAACAAAATTAATTATTTTAAGTATTTTTTTTTTTTTTTTTTTTTTTAAATGGCTTTAATATGAAGCACCGGAGTGTAGGTCTTCTTTCACTTACCCACGTAAGTAAATTTTTCCTCTATGAAATGATATATGTATATGTATATATATTGTTCAATATTACAGCACCACAAGAAAATTACTTACTGCTTTCACCGTCCCTCGACGTCCTGCCGGCAGCACTGATCAGGAACTGGTCTCTGCAGAATTGGCTTGTATATCCAAGCACTCTTTCACCAATGTGATTATATCTATTGATATGCATATAACACTTCATAAAGTTCAACAGCAAAAAAAAAACTTCACTACCCACTTCACACTCTCTGTTTTCTTCACTTTTCTATTATTAGCCTCTTTTTACTTTAATTTTCTTCTTTTCTTTCACAAAAAAGTTGCAAAAATTAAATTAAAATTAGTAAAAAAAATTACTCAAAAAGTTAAAAAGTTCAAAAATCCAGAAGGGATAAAAAAAAAAAACACTTTGAAAATTTTTTTTTGTTCATCAATTTTTTTCAAAAATAGAATTATCCTGTCGCCAGTCGCCACAATTCAGGAAAGGGTTTTCACCCCCAAGTAACTGGCCAGTGGAAAATTGTCCAAATACAAAAAAAAAATTAAGAGCAGAGGCTCGAATCAGCTAGTCTAGGAATCCGTTTTATTCCTTGGTGGGTACAGTATACCTATATGTATGGTTGTATAACCTAAGTGCATATACACACCGTTTCCCTATTCCGATCGTGCTTCGAACCTACGAAGATGAGACACCCATCATAAAATTAGTTTTGAATTCTATATTCATTTATGTATGTACAATTTTAAGATATATACCTCTGCTTTGTTAAAAAGACCGGGGTCCCAAAGTTCCTTCGGGAATATGAACTCACAAGGTACGTATATCGAGAACCTCTAGTATGCAATTTTCCTTCTCTCTCTGGTTTGATTCTAAAATTTTTGTATAAGTATTTAATTCGTATGAATTATTTTAAACTTTAACATCTAACTCACCGTAATATCAAATTTCTATATTCTTTTTTTTTTTTTAAGTTGCTTTTATGTTGTAACATAAAAGGAATTTGTAAAAGACTTAGTCTTAGAAATTATTTGTAGGCAAAAAAAATAGAAACTTATAATTTCCTTCGCTATAGGCACTTGCGGCAACACTTAATATATAGACTTTTCGGTAGATCTTACTCGAATGCATTTTTGGATTATATCATAATCGGTCATTGCCCCTCAACTTACATTTGAATTAAGTAAATAAAAGTTTGCAGACTGGAATTTGTTGTTATAATTTCCCCTGTCAGCAATACTTTTCTAATTGAATTCCATTTCCTATGCCTAATAATGTTGTCTGTGTCTGTTACATAATATTATATATATTTGTATGAGTGTGGATCCTAATCTTACACCTAATATTGCACTAACCGACTTAGAATAAGTAATAAGCTATTAAAACTAAAAAAATAATAAAATAATAGAAAAATAATAATAAAATTGGCTAAAATAAATTATCTTATAGCTAATTATATTGCATTTACCCTTTTCTTGATACAATCCACATCAAAACTTGACTAATCTAATTCAGCACAATGTGCTGGCAATGCCTTTTTAGATTCCACTCTTCACATTTGACATCTAAGCTCATTTTCATTTGTCAACAACATTCTGTTTATCATTCTTCTCAATTCTTGTGTTATAGTTTAATTAAAATAAAAGTTAAAGAATAAAATTAAGATAAAGATAAATAAATAATAACTAATCAAACTAATAATAACATGTAATAATAAATAACATTCATGTAAAACAAAAATAATACAACACAACAGACAAGATGCTAAAATCAACGACACGGTCGCCGGTGAGTATTTTCCTATGTATATACATTGTACATACATATCTTAGTTTGGCAATTATTTCCCTATAATTTTCTTCTTTTGTTTTGTTTCAGAATACTACGATACTTTTCAGATATACATATAATTATGGATAATTACGAGATAAAGATAAGTATTTTTTGCTTTACAGAGTCTGCAGCCAAATTACTTTTAAATAAGGGTAGTTTGGTGACAGACTCTAAAAAAAAACTTTCATCCCTTAAGATTTCCACGTCATTTATCTTTTTCTTTTCTTTTCAGGAACCTACAGGATTGGATTATTGCGGCTGTGCAGCAGAATACAACACAACACCCCCGAAGTGCAATAAAACTACCCTTAATCACTACGATTGTGATTTCGAGATGTTTATTTTTTTTTTGTTTGTGTTTTTCTCCATCTTTTTGTGTGTTTCTTTTTTCTATTATTATTGTTTTTTTTTTATTAAACATTCTAAATTAAAGTGTGGTGTTTTATTTAATTTAAAAGGGTGCTCGACTGGTCGTGCAGTTTGGCTCGAGTTCGTGCGATTGGGCACGTAACAGGCTCGAAAACATTTTGTGAGTGGTCATGAGAAAAATGGGCTCGTAAAAAGAATTCAACGTGTGTCAATCGTCGAATAATTATTTTTATATAATTAGATATGCCGTTCTCAACGTGTGGCACGTCCCATACCCTGAGATGATTTTTGGTTTTTTCAATTTTGAATGTATCTTAAAAAAAAAAATAATCACAACAACAATTTCAATGAATTGTCTTGAGAAATCGTATCGATTATTTTGGTTTAGCTTCAGTTACTTATGAGTAGTGTAGTTTCGTCATGTATTGCTCAAATGAAGAAAGTTTTGACTAGAATGTATTTTCATAAATTGCAACTAAACTATCATAAAGGTATAATAAAGGTACTCAGTCTTTATCTCTTTCAAATAAACTAATAATAAAATAAACCTATGGTAAATAAAATATCACAGTGAAACTTTCATGGTAGAAAAATTAAATAAATAAATTTATAACGTCACGAACACTTATATCACAGAATAAAAGAATAAATAAATAAATAAAAGCTCTATAAATAAATAAAAATCTCTATAAATAAATAAAATCTCTATAAATATAGACAACACCTACAATTATATCACAGTTCTAAGTAAGAGTAACAGCAGCTTGAGTGCGTCAATCATGCATGAATGTCTTTGGCGTGATATATTCCTACTTTGTCACCTTTTAGGTTCCCTAGCTCGTAAAGGGAGTTACCTATTGTCTTTAAAACTATAGATTTTAAAAATTTTGGACCTAATTTCGCATTATATTTCTCAATCAGATTACTCTGCTTAAAATTTTTTCTGTATACGATTTGTCCAACTTTGTATGATACGTCTTTACTTCTCGTGTTATATATTTTAGTGGACCTTTGATGTGCTAAGTTAAGGTTTTCGAATATTTTCTTTCTTAGCATGACTTGTTTGTCTGTTTTGTTTATGATTTTAACATCATTATCTTTTATTAAGTCTAATTTTCGTAGGAGCTCATAAGTCTCGCCGTTTTGCACCATTTGTGAACCAAAGACGGCATAATATGGCTCGAACTTAATTGCGTCATGGATTACACTACGCAAAGAGAAAGCTGTATTGCTAACGTGTAGATCCCAATTGCGTTGATCGCTATCGATATAGGATCGGATTTTCGCTAATACCGACCTATTTACTCGCTCAGAGGCGTTAGCTTGAGGCGAATAGAAAGCTGTACGTACATGTTTTACCCCATATTTCTTCAAAAAGCTTGAAAACAATTCTGAAATGAATTGCTTTCCATTGTCAGAGTGGATGTATTCGGGTACGCCAAACATATGGAAGATACCTTCTTCCAAGTATTTTACTACCTCAGCTGCTGTTGCTCTTCGTAAGGGTTTTAGGAAAACGTATTTGCTGAAGTGGTCTAGTGCTATTAAAATATGTGTGTGTCCAGTTTTCGTTCTTGGGTACGGTCCTAGGAAGTCTATGTAGAGTCGTTGGAAAGGTCGTTCAGTTATCGTCTGTTGTCCCATAGGTGGTCTTGAAATTGTATTTATTGCCTTATTGCATTTGCAAATATCACAGTTTTGTATGTATTCTTTAACTTCGACGGTCATATTTGGCCAGAAATACCTCTGGCGAAGTTTTGCCAAAGTTTTGTGTATTCCTCCATGACCCGCTGTAAAGGAATCATGCGCTGTTGCCAAAAGACCCCTACACAACTCCCTCGGTACCCAGAGTTTCCAGGCCCTGTCCTCTTGAATAGGATCTCCTGTTCGTTTGTCAGTTCGTTTGTATATGAAGCCGTCCGAAATACAAATGTCCGGTAATCTGTTCCCGTTCTCGTTGATTGTCTTCTTCAACTCAACGTATTCTTCTGACGCAAAATACGGAGAATTGAAGTCAACTTCCGGCATTTCGGTTACTATCTCATCCATATGTACTCTTGAGAGTGTGTCCGGGACCACATTAAGAATTCCTTTTCTATGTTCTATAGTGAAGTCAAAGCCTTGCAACTTTAAACTCCACCGAGCTAGCCGACCACTCAAGTCCTTCTGTGTCATCAGCCACTTGAGACTCGCGTGGTCAGTTATGATGGTAAAAGGCAATCCCTCAATGTAAGCCCGGAACTTTTTAACGGACAAAACGGCCGCATAGCATTCAAGTTCCGTAACGCTGTAATTCCGTTGTGCGGGATTAAGCTTCTGGGACATGAATGCTATGGGTCGCTCGTTATTCTCTTCGTCCATCTGGAAAAGAACGCTCCCTACGCCAGAAGTTGATGCGTCGCATTGTATGTAAAAGTGCCGTGAGAAGTCTGGGTTAGTCAGTATTGGTGCAGTCACTAGGTTTCGTTTCAAGTCCTCAAAAGCAGTCAAGGCTTCACTTGTCATTACAAAGTCCTTTCCTTTCTTCAGACAGTCTGTCATTGGGGCTGATATAGACGCAAAATTTGGGATAAAGCGTCTATACCAACCCGTCATCCCTAAGAATCGACGGAGTTGTTTAGGGGTTTTTGGGACAGGAAAGTCTTTTACCGCTGACACCTTTTCTGGATCCGTTCTTAGACATCCATCACCGACGAAATAGCCTAAGTACTTGATCTCTTTGAAGCAGAACTTGCTCTTCTCCACGTTTATTGTCAGCCCCGCTTCCCGCAAGCATCTCGAGACCTCTTTTAGGGCGCTCATATGGCTTTCAAAATCTAGGGAACAAATCAAGAGATCATCTAAATAGACAAAGACACTCTCTCTCAAATGAGAAGGAATGACTTTGTCCATCAGCTTACACATTCTCTGCGCGGCGTTGCACAATCCAAACGGCATAACCGTGAACTGATACAACGGCCGCCCAGGGACTGTGAAAGCCGTCTTCTCCCTTGATTTCTTCTCCAGAGGAATCTGCCAAAAAGCGTCCTTCAAATCGATGCTCGAGATGAAGTGCGTATCATGCAGGCGACTCAAAATCCCTTCTATATGTGGGAGAGGGTACGCAAATTTTTTCGTTGCTGCGTTCACCTTCCGTGAGTCCAAGCAAAGCCTGTTCTTGCCTGGCTTCCTAACCAACACAACTGGAGAGCTGTAAGCGCTATTGCTCTCTTCAATCACACCAAGTTCCAACATCCGGTCTAGCTCAGCATACATTAACTTCTGAACGACGGGTGAGATTGGGTAATGCCGTTGTTTGATGGGAATGGTGTCGTCTTCCATCTCAATGACATGTTCTTCGACGTGAGTCTTACCCAATCCCATTACCGCGAAAGAAGGAAATGTAAGCTTTACGCGTTCCAACTCTTCAGCTTGTGTTGGAGTAAGCAGACGCATAGGATCAGACTCTTGCCCTTCCGTCGGCGATGGAATGTCTAGAGCGCAAATAACGTTTGGAGCAACCTTGAAGGCTCTCCAAAAATCTACCCCTAAATAGAGCTGTTGTTGCAAGCTGGGGACGACATACAGATCCATCTCTTGAGTCTTGTCACCCCATGAAACTTTCGTCTTGAATCGTCCGTTAATCTGTTGATTTTTCCCGTCTGCCGTCTTTATGTCAACTGTCATTTTTCTCATTTGTATATCATGTTTTTGCATAAAATCTATTGCTCCTTTTCCTATACAGCTCACAGACGCACCACTATCTAATAAGCCTACCATTTCCTCACCATCTACAACAACTTTAGCGTAAGGTCTATTGTCATCAGATGTCGATTCTATTTTATTTCTTGTTCTTCTGAAAATTGCACATTTTTCCCTAAGCCTAAATATTTTTCTAAATTTTCTACTTTTGTATCTTTCATCGTCTTTAACTGTGATTTCTGCACTGAAGATTCGTTTTCTTGCTTCTTCATAAGCTAATATTCGTTCATGAAGACTTTTATATTGCACTGGTGGGTCAAGTTGGGTATTTGTTAGTTTTGTTTCACGTCTTAAAATCTTTATTTCTCTTGGTTTGGTTTGTCCGGGATCAAAACGTTCGTCGTTGGAGTAAACCCGGGCGCACTCCCGACCTTCAGGTTTCCCTGACACGAGGCGCACTTAAAAGAGAGGTTTCCTTGTCCGCAACTAAAACACGTCAGTGCATGGAAGGTCGACGGACAAGTTGTTGTACTTAGGTCTTTATCTTTAGTAACTTCTGTTGTTCTGTCCCGTTCATTGTTTTTGTGAGTTGCATGTCGTTTATCTGTTCTTGTACTTGTAGTTGGTCTGTCGGTGCGATTATATTGTACAGCTGAAACATGTGTTTCTTGTTCGTCTTCTGAGTCAGTTAGGTAATGTCTAGTCCGTGCTAAGTTGTGATCTTCTATTTCACTTATCTGCCTCTTCGCTCTAGAATCTCTAGTTGACAAGTGTTTTTCAGCAAGGCGGCACTGTTCTCTTAGATCTCGGATGTCTTTGATGGGACATCCGAAGATCAGTGTCGCTACTTTATCCCTAAGGTTCTGTCGGACCATAGAAACTAAATCTTTTTCAGTTGGTCGATTTCTCATCTGTAACGTCAATGCTCTTACATCCTCATAAAATTCGTCAAAAGACTCGTTTGGTTGCTGACGCCTGTCCATTATTTCTCTCAGAATCTCGTGGTCCCTCTTACTGTTTCTAAACTGTCTTAATAATTCTGACTTAAGGTCAAAAAAGTTCAGGTATTCGTCACCTTGGTTCTCTTCTAGGAACTGCCAATACCACTTTTCCGCAGTTCCCGACACTAAGTGGTGAAAATTGGCAAACACTTGTTCGTTGGTAACCCCGTTCTTTTTCTGCAGGGTTTCAATCCTAAAAATAAAACTTTCTACGGTCATGTTTTTCGTTGTCCCATCGAACTTGACACCCCATTTATGGATGTCAACACGTTTTCCATGCTCTCCACATGTTCTACTCGTTTGGTAATTCATTTGGGCTGTGGGTGGAGAAGGAAGTCTCGGTTGACTTACATCGGGATCAGTAAGAAATATACCTTGTCTTCGCTCTTGCATAGCGTATAAGGAAAGTGCCGATTTCTCTACCACCCGTAAGCGTTCACTCATCGCTGACAAGCCTGTTACGTGCCCAATCGCACGAACTCGAGCCAAACTGCACGACCAGTCGAGCACCCTTTTAAATTAAATAAAACACCACACTTTAATTTAGAATGTTTAATAAAAAAAAACAATAATAATAGAAAAAAGAAACACACAAAAAGATGGAGAAAAACACAAACAAAAAAAAAATAAACATCTCGAAATCACAATCGTAGTGATTAAGGGTAGTTTTATTGCACTTCGGGGGTGTTGTGTTGTATTCTGCTGCACAGCCGCAATAATCCAATCCTGTAGGTTCCTGAAAAGAAAAGAAAAAGATAAATGACGTGGAAATCTTAAGGGATGAAAGTTTTTTTTTAGAGTCTGTCACCAAACTACCCTTATTTAAAAGTAATTTGGCTGCAGACTCTGTAAAGCAAAAAATACTTATCTTTATCTCGTAATTATCCATAATTATATGTATATCTGAAAAGTATCGTAGTATTCTGAAACAAAACAAAAGAAGAAAATTATAGGGAAATAATTGCCAAACTAAGATATGTATGTACAATGTATATACATAGGAAAATACTCACCGGCGATCCGTGTCGTTGATTTTAGCATCTTGTCTGTTGTGTTGTATTATTTTTGTTTTACATGAATGTTATTTATTATTACATGTTATTATTAGTTTGATTAGTTATTATTTATTTATCTTTATCTTAATTTTATTCTTTAACTTTTATTTTAATTAAACTATAACACAAGAATTGAGAAGAATGATAAACAGAATGTTGTTGACAAATGAAAATGAGCTTAGATGTCAAATGTGAAGAGTGGAATCTAAAAAGGCATTGCCAGCACATTGTGCTGAATTAGATTAGTCAAGTTTTGATGTGGATTGTATCAAGAAAAGGGTAAATGCAATATAATTAGCTATAAGATAATTTATTTTAGCCAATTTTATTATTATTTTTCTATTATTTTATTATTTTTTTAGTTTTAATAGCTTATTACTTATTCTAAGTCGGTTAGTGCAATATTAGGTGTAAGATTAGGATCCACACTCATACAAATATATATAATATTATGTAACAGACACAGACAACATTATTAGGCATAGGAAATGGAATTCAATTAGAAAAGTATTGCTGACAGGGGAAATTATAACAACAAATTCCAGTCTGCAAACTTTTATTTACTTAATTCAAATGTAAGTTGAGGGGCAATGACCGATTATGATATAATCCAAAAATGCATTCGAGTAAGATCTACCGAAAAGTCTATATATTAAGTGTTGCCGCAAGTGCCTATAGCGAAGGAAATTATAAGTTTCTATTTTTTTTGCCTACAAATAATTTCTAAGACTAAGTCTTTTACAAATTCCTTTTATGTTACAACATAAAAGCAACTTAAAAAAAAAAAAAGAATATAGAAATTTGATATTACGGTGAGTTAGATGTTAAAGTTTAAAATAATTCATACGAATTAAATACTTATACAAAAATTTTAGAATCAAACCAGAGAGAGAAGGAAAATTGCATACTAGAGGTTCTCGATATACGTACCTTGTGAGTTCATATTCCCGAAGGAACTTTGGGACCCCGGTCTTTTTAACAAAGCAGAGGTATATATCTTAAAATTGTACATACATAAATGAATATAGAATTCAAAACTAATTTTATGATGGGTGTCTCATCTTCGTAGGTTCGAAGCACGATCGGAATAGGGAAACGGTGTGTATATGCACTTAGGTTATACAACCATACATATAGGTATACTGTACCCACCAAGGAATAAAACGGATTCCTAGACTAGCTGATTCGAGCCTCTGCTCTTAATTTTTTTTTTGTATTTGGACAATTTTCCACTGGCCAGTTACTTGGGGGTGAAAACCCTTTCCTGAATTGTGGCGACTGGCGACAGGATAATTCTATTTTTGAAAAAAATTGATGAACAAAAAAAAATTTTCAAAGTGTTTTTTTTTTATCCCTTCTGGATTTTTGAACTTTTTAACTTTTTGAGTAATTTTTTTTACTAATTTTAATTTAATTTTTGCAACTTTTTTGTGAAAGAAAAGAAGAAAATTAAAGTAAAAAGAGGCTAATAATAGAAAAGTGAAGAAAACAGAGAGTGTGAAGTGGGTAGTGAAGTTTTTTTTTTGCTGTTGAACTTTATGAAGTGTTATATGCATATCAATAGATATAATCACATTGGTGAAAGAGTGCTTGGATATACAAGCCAATTCTGCAGAGACCAGTTCCTGATCAGTGCTGCCGGCAGGACGTCGAGGGACGGTGAAAGCAGTAAGTAATTTTCTTGTGGTGCTGTAATATTGAACAATATATATACATATACATATATCATTTCATAGAGGAAAAATTTACTTACGTGGGTAAGTGAAAGAAGACCTACACTCCGGTGCTTCATATTAAAGCCATTTAAAAAAAAAAAAAAAAAAAAAAATACTTAAAATAATTAATTTTGTTGGCAAATCATTTGAGTTCAAGATCAAATACACTCTAGTGTCACAAGATTAACCCACTTTTTTTATTTTCAAAAATACTTTTCTAATAAAAATTTTCGGTGAAGGTAATAGTCTTGGGACTGATTAATTTTCTTTTTTTCTTATAATTTTTTTTTTTCAAATTCAGAATAAATCTATGAACCATACATGAATAGAAATATGAATTTTTATGTAGTAAAAATAAAAGTTTAAAAGAATTAAAAGACTTTGTTATCAATTTTAGTCTATGGCATAATAGATTGAAGTATGGATTGCTGAAAATTTAAAAGAGGTGTGTGAAGGATCGGCTGGGCCGACGATGAAGGGAGAGGAAGGAAAGAAGACAAAACGTGACAGTTAGACAATGAATTGACACTTACCTTTACTGCTTTGACAGACTTTACCAATTATACTTATACTTACGTCACTAAACTATACTTACATTACTAACTATACTTACTTTGTTACTTACCCTTACAATACTTACCTTACATACATATACCTACTTTGCACTTATGACTTTACTAAACATACTTACCTTAACTACTCATACTTACCTGGACAAGACCTAGAAACTTAAACATAAACTACGATGACAAACTTTAACTGAGACAACGAACTAGTTTGCGATAGGAGGTTCATATTAGGGGCTATCTCATGAATACTGGTCAATGAGGTAGCATTGGTTGTATCTTAGAGATACAAGGGTGGGAAGACTAACCTTTGCCAATAACACCAGGCAAGGTCTTTGATGATTCGGCGAACCACTGTGTTGGTGAGACGATGGAGCGGATGGTGTCTTCTGGTGGTTATAAAATAATTTTTTTTATTATGATAGATTTTAGTTATAGGTTTAGATTTAAGAACACTCTTATACATATATATGTACATGTGTACTTACATATGTATAAACACAATTACATATATGTATGTTTAGTAAGTTAAGGGCTTAGAAAGTAGGTTTAGATTAGAATTTTTTTTATTTTATCCCACTGAGAACTCATCAGAAGCCTCTTCCTTTCATCGATACAGTGGCATAGGTAACTATGTTTGTACAATTCAGTTTCTATTAGTATTCCTGGCCCTTAGCTTCCCATCCTATCCACTTTTCCTATCCTTATCCTTAGTACAGGCATGATTTTTTTTTGTTTGCTGTGAGGGATGAGTTCGAAAGAGGGCAAGATCCCCCCCAATCCTTCGAGTTTAGCCGAGCAAGAGCAAGCATGCCACCGCCCTTTTTCGACTCATGAAGTTACGCCCCTGTGGTACCCCTGACACGCAACAATGGCGCCCAACGTTGAACGGCTTCAAGATTGATTGGGACTCCAAGGAGATGATCTTTACTTTAAGTTCATCCCCTTGGACTCACAACAATCTATTTTTAACCTTTTTTTTTATTTTTTTAATTAATCCTTATCCCATCCCCAAGTACAAGCATAGGGACCGCAAAAGTTCTTTGTCTAGCCATAGATAGAGTTCAGCTGTCTAATCTGACGGGTTTAAAACCAGTAGATTCTATGAGGTAGAATAAAATCTATGGCAGAAAGGAACAGAGTAGAGTGAAGAGCAGATCACTCACTGTTAGCTTTACAATCAGGCACAGCCAGATGTATTATGTGACATGAGTGAGAAGTTTTGAAAGTCTACTCGAGTGGAGAGTTGTCTCTGTTACCTAGCCAACCACTTTCAGGTTTAAAATCAGAAAACTCGATGTGGCAGGAAAACTAGAGATAGCTCGAAACTCTCGTCGAATCACAGAGACACCTATCGCAAATTGGACTGACTTCTGACATTATACAGGAACTTACGAATACTTAACTTGAGGAAGAAAGACATTACAAACACAAGACATTACAAAAGGACATTTCTTTTCTCTTTTATCGTTTTGGATACTCAATCGTGACTTCACACACCTCAATATGAATATTGAAAAATCTTAATTTTTTTTTTACATCTTTAAACAATACGTTTTCTTTTTTTTTGAATTTTTTTTATTTTTTTTAACATTCTTTTTAAACAAGTTTTTTTTTACATTGTTTTGAATTCTATTCTAGCATTCGTTTTGAATTACTTTTCTTAGATCCTTTTTTTCTATTTTTTTTTATTTTTTTTTTACATTCTCTTTAACATTCCTTTTAAAGAATTTCGTTTTACATTCTTTTTAAATACCTTTTTTTTAAATTATTTAAATAAATTTTTTTTACTTTTTGCCTTTTTTTATCATTTTTTACTTTTTACCTTTTTTTTTTTGAATTCATCATTTATAACAATTTTTTTTTAAATTTCCATTTATTTTTTTTTATTCTTGAATTTTTTTAATTATTTCTTGTTTGAAGTCTTTTGCCTAGTATTAAAATTTTCATTTTTTTTAAATTTTTTTCTTTTTTTTTGAAATTTTCTTATCCTTTCTTTTGAATTCTTTTAGTATCCTTCCTTTGAATTTTTTTATCATTTCTTTTGATTTTTTTTTTTTTTAATACTTTCTTTTGAAAAAAAAAATGAATAAGCAACCAATGGGTGCTATCAAGAAAAGTACTGTAGTAAGAAGTAGAGGTAGGCGTCGACTTACTCGACATACCACCAGAACCGAGTTGAGCCCAAATCCTTCTGATACAGAGCTTAGCCAGAATAGGTCGCAAAACCCATTTGATGATCGATTAGGCGATAACCCCAATGGCTTAGCAAGTGGGTTACAGGCAAGTGTAGCAGATGTAGGGAGTCCTATACGGACAAAAGAATCAGGAGCTTCGACCCTAATTCCGATCATGGAGAGTTCCGAAGAAACAAGAGACTCCATCAATAGATTGACACAGGCATTACAAAACGAACGTTTTTTAATAGAACAAGGAAACGATGACGAAGGACAAAGTATGGACAAGGACAAAGGGGAATATGAAATAACGATGGGTGGAGAAAATCTTAAGAAAGTTATAGACTGTGCCATTTCAAGATCGATCAGCGAGGCCCATAATAAGACAATGACAATTTTGACAGAACAAACGAAAAATATGACGAAAATGCATTCTATGGTAGAAATGGTTACTAGTAACAAGATGTACGTTTTTTAGCATCATACAATTTTTCCATTGTCAGATAATTTGCAGTCAAGGTTCAAATGAAGCAGTTTCCATAACCAACAAAAACTGACATTTAGTTGTGTGTGTACACGGTTGGTACAAAATCTACTAATCTCTTACAATTAATTGGTAGGTATTTAGCAGAGCTGTAAAAAATGCATTCTTTTTTGTATTGCAGTAAAATAATAATAAAGACTTATTTTTTGAGTATTTTGACTTCATGTTAATACTTAACTTTTAAAAAAAATTCCCAGTTAATTTTGAAGTCTTTAGTAATGAAATCTTTTAGAGCAATCAAAAGACTTGAAGTCAAAAGATTGCAATACTTTTTAACTGGTTGAATTCTTGGAAGTGTTGTAAAAGTCTTTTACATTCCTTGCAGTCATGAAGTCTTTTGATTGCATTAAAAGTAATGCAATCATTTGGCTGCTTTGGAGTCTTTTAACTGCTTGAAGTCTTTTTTACTACTTGGAGTCTTTTAACTGCATGATGTTAAGAAAATTTAAAGCAGTCAAAACATTCCAAACAGTAAAAAAGAATTCAACCAATCAAAAGATTTTAAGCAGTTAAAAGACTTCATGCAGTTAAAAGACTCCAAGCAGTAAAAAAGAATTCAAGCAGTTAAAAGACTTCAAGCAGTAAAAAAGAATGCACGCAGTTAAAAGACTTCAAGCAGTAAAAAAGAATGCAAGCAGTTAAAAGACTTCAAGCAGCAAAAAAGACTTCAAGCAGTTAAAAGACTCCAAAGCAGCCAAATGATTGCATTACTTTTAATGCAATCAAAAGACTTCATGACAGCAAGGAATGTAAAAGACTTTTAAAACACTTCCAAGAATTCAACCAGTTAAAAAGTATTGCAATCTTTTGACTTCAAGTCTTTTGATTGCTCTAAAATATTTCATTACTAAAGACTTCAAAATTAACTGGGACTTTTTTTTTGTAAGTTGAAGTACTGCGATAAGGAATGTGAATGCATTCCGAATATTTAGTTAAATGAATGGGACTTTTTGCAATGCATTACCAAATTAATGCATTCTTTTACAGCTCTGGTATTTAGCCAGCTATCTGAAAATAAATTTTCAGCCAACGGCCGCGTTCGGGTACGTATCCAAAGGTATCCGGATTTGTTGGTGTTGTTGTAATCCCATAGGAAAAAACAACTGATCAACGAAACAGCTGATGTCAAGCAGAAATCTAAAGCTATCCAAAAATTTTTGGTATACTAAACTATCCAAGGGGAATTTTGAAGAACAGCTGACATTTCAGCTGATCTATTTTCTTTTGTGTCGAGTACAGGGTTGGCCGAACTGTAACTTTTTAACATTTGTTACGTCTAGTACTAATTTACTAATTTAGAAAAGTAAATTTTGTTGCATTAAAGATCTCATTGGTATCCTACTGCAAAGCTTTTATTCTTTGAACTTCAGATTGTTTCTTGATATAGGAGGTATTAAACTCAAATTCTTTTAGGGTTTTCATAGAAATATGAAATGATCTTTACTCTTAAACATGACTTGTTATGGGATTATATGGACATATTAAGAGCTGAGTTTTCAGAAAAGGATTCGTCTTAGACTATAAGCTTATATTTTTAAGTAGTTTTAAGCTGCAAAAGTGTTTACCTCTTAAAATAATAATGTTATGAAACCCAGTTCAGTTTCATAACAAGATATTAATACTTAGGTATAACAATGGGATATAAGAGAGTTGTATGGGAGTTTTTGATGTGTAAACATCTTTCCCGGCGGTAGAGCGAATCCAAAACGTGGGTAAAACTTGTAACCCGTTACGGTTACACGTTCTGTGTAGCAACCTACCTTACCGACGATTGCATTTAACACCATGTTTACATTGGAAATATTGCGAACTTACGACATCGTGTTTACATTAGCCGTGTTTTATTGGTTAGTGAATACACTACATATCAAAATTTAACATTGAAAACAACAACAAACGATTAGTGAATAAAAATAAGCTAGTAATTGAAATGGATAATTTAGTGAAGATAGAGTTTCGGATGTTGAAATGTAGGAGGTGTTTAGGTGGTGTCCGAAAAAGTATATGTGGCATACTTGAGGGTATGTTCGTTGGTATTTATTTTGTTATACTTTGCCGTTACTAATCCAAAGTGTGATCGCTCCGAAATTTACAGAACAAATATTTTTTCAAATGCAAAACTTTAATTCATACCATAATTCCGGCTTTACACTACTGCCATTAATTTTGTCATAAAATATTGAATCAATTTACGCGAAGGCGATTGGTTTCGATTGATATATTTTATCAGTTCACTGGCATTTGTTCAAAAATGTCATGTAATTGCGGCATTATGTTGAATTTATATAACAACTGAAAAAATCACATTTTAGTTGAATTAATACGATGTTAAGGCTGTTTTAGTATGGAGCTAGGTTAAGACAACGATACTTTCTCTACACTTTTATTGAAGTTAAACTCTCAGAATAGGTACCTATTTTATTTTGTTAGTATCGTTCTAACTTCATATTGTAAGACATTTTCATACACTTTAACATTAATGTAAAAATATTATTTTGTATTACTTAGTAATATCTTTCATTCAAGTATTGACTACATATATTATTAATAAAGTTTTTGCTGAAAGAAGAAGTCATTGATTTTTAATTAATTTAGAAATATTTTGCATAAAATAATTCAATATACTTTTCTTGTGTTCAAATCAATTTGAGGTTTTTTTAAATAATCTCTCATAATATGACTCTTTAACATTTAAAAACGTCAAAATAGGTCTGTTTTCTTAGTTTTTTACACGAACTACCATTGTTTTAAGGTTGCTCAGAATCAATTTATTAAAAGAAATTGCCTTAGACTAGGCGGTTTCTTAACTGTTTGGTTCAAGAAACTAAAAAGTTTGTGTTTTGACACAAACAAAACGATTGCCTAAAATGAGTTCGCTATTTTGTGTAACATATAATTATATGCACCTGCGCGGACATTCAACCAAATTGGTCATCTGTTTTCTATAAGTATCCAAACAGTTGTGCAACCAAAAATTGAATGTGCGCTTCTAGCCTTAGGATGATATTAGTTAAAAAATATTTAAAGTTAGAAAACTACTTTAAAGTTAGGAAATATATAAGAAGTATAATACTACTACCTTAATAAGAGGCTGTTTAAAATTTTGCGCCAATATTATTTTATTGAGTACAATGTTTTTTTCTCCAATACTCCAATACATATATGTGAGAACATTTTGAGTAGATTGTAGAAAAAATATATATTTTCGCACTTTTGTAAGTTTTAAATCAAATTTAACAGTGAGAAAAACTCTAAATCAACTCGATCTGCATTTTCATGAATATTTCAACTCCAGCTTAAAACGAAATACAGATCTTTCGAACACATCCGTGTAAGTTAATTCAACAAGTAGGAAGGAAGAGTGAGTTAAAGAGTGAATAAAGCGTTTTTTTGGTGCTTGTATTACTGCGCTAGATATAGATTATCAATAAAACGCGCCTATTGGAAACTTTGAGTACTGCAATCTCGATTTTATTACTTTCCATTGCTGGCTAGAACTAAATTCAATCCATTAACGAAAGATTTCATAGTGTGTTCATTCAATGTTTTTTAAATAAATCCAGTTCACGTTAGTGATGGACAATTAAATTTTATTTTATGCTCCCAAAAATGTATTTTCAGAATTGACATTAAATAAAATGTACGATTGGGTCGCACGAACTTGCTCTTATGTATTTGCAAAATCGTCGTTTTAACCAAGTTTCATTGTAAAACAGCTTTAATATCGTACTTATTCGACTAAAATTTTGCATCTTTGTCTTTAGACAAAAAAATTTGGAATTTTGTTTCTAAATACAAAAAAAATAATACTCAAACTTTTGAGGAGCTTTAGCATAAAAAAAACGATCAAATTCGGTTGTACCGTTTACGAAAAAATCAAAAACTTAAAAAAATGTTCCAAAAACCATTTAAAATGTTGTTCAGGGCAATCAGTTGACATCTACAACGAAATATTCTCGATACGTCAAAATTTAATTTGTCCTCTATATCTGTCATATACCATATAATTATTTTAATTATCGAATTAAATATTCTTTATTATATTAAAGTATACTTTTGGCATTCACTATATCAAAATATAGATCGTTCTCCATCTCTCAAGCCATGAACTGAATGATGACTGCGAACTTCAATGGATTAAAAAAAATAGGTTTTGCCACTTATAATTCCATTACAAGGTGGAAATGATGTCAATCGGTTTATAAATCTCTGACGAAGGGAGTAAGATAAAGTACAGAAACATAAAAAGAAATTAAAGGATTGGTTTGATTTTGATAAGATGAACTTTCCATCTAGTGGCTTGTCAAAAAAAAAAGTTTTGACAATTCGCTGCATGATAAGTATATTTGTTGGCGGCGTTAAGCCAGATATACATTGTTCAAATGCATGACAAGCACGTGCAAGTCTATTATTTCAGTGGCAAGAGGACGTTGCCCTTTGTGAGTTTTTTTTCTGTAAAATTGTGTTTTTACGAATTTCTTTGAGATTTTTTTAAATTTTATCCGAGTAATTTATTTTATTTTGTCTGTCTATTTCATCATATAATTTTCGTTTGGTGTTTTAATATTTTAATCAGTGCTTATTATGCTGTGCTGTGTTCTCATCTCTTCGACGTACTATACGCAAATGAACCAATAAATGCATGATCAATCATCAATCTTGCATATACAATATTTCTATGCAGTACGCTAGATTGAAAGGATTTGGATTTTTCTTCAAGCCTACATCCGATCTATATGTGTGACTTTTTCAATAATATACTTACACGCGTGCTTGTCATGCATTTGAACAATGTATATCTAGCTTTAAACGCAATTGCTGAGGTTGAGAAAAAGGCGGAGTTATCGTTCATTCTTCTTTGTGGTTTTCTTTTTTTATATTTGGCGTTCGCTCAGTGAAATTCACTTAACTGAGTAGAGTAAGGAGTGTGAAAAGATGTCTCCTTTTTGCATGAACAAAGTTAACTTACATTAAAAATCGCTGTGTTTAAAAGCACTGATGTACTCGAAATTAAGCCAAAAGAGAAACAGAGATTAAAATCGGATTCGTGTAAAAACAGTCTATTTTCTATCAGATAACATCCCTGTTTGAATATATGTAAGTGCAAAAAGCAACATCCCTGTTTAAACTAAAGTCAAACAAACTTTACGTTACGCAGCGGAGTCCACTTACTCCTAACACACGCCACGAACTACTTCATCGAAGCATATTGTCGATAAGGTTTTTGGGTTGTGTGAAATGAATAAGTGCAGACACGGCAGTTCACAACTGCTTGGCTCGAGCAACTAAAAAGTTTGTGTTTTGACTAAAAGGCTCTGTTTTTTAATAAGGAATAATCATAGATGTCTATAGTTTCTATGTGTAAAGCTACATATATGTAGAGATATTTTTAGATTTAAGTACAAGTGAAAGGGTTAAATTGTGGGAAAAAAAGTGGCTTCCATTTGAATATATTATGTACATACATATCTAAAGCCACAAACTAAATAGTACGATTGCATTGTATGTTTATTGAGTACGTTCGATAACAAAAATTTGGCACTCGGACGAACGTTGATGTTTACACATCTTAACCGTGAGTCCTGGCACTCATACTTTTTTTTTGTCAGATTTAAAGAGTTTAGCTCTGGAGAGTATGATAGTTGGACTTATTCATTTTTAATAAGGCAACAGTTATAGCTATCATTGAAAATTTTCATTTCCATTTTTTGAGACGAATAAACAAACTGAAATGGCTTTATTTGGTACCAAAATGAAGGTAATGAGTAGTAGAATTGTTTTACTCTATAAAATACAAAATTCTGATTTAAGCTTTCTTTTAAATCCACTTTTATTATTTCACTGATAGAAATCAATTTCAATGAACAGCTGATTTTCGTTTCTTTAATATGGAACACAATCATTCCACTGAATGTGTTCGATTCTCTTTCTGTTCTCAAATGTCAGTTTTCCTTTCAATGATCAACTCTAACCTCAAATGCATAGAATTGGTTGTAATCAGCCACTGACAGGATCTTTTACTGAAACCAATTTTTCAATGATTGCTATAACTGGCTTGTGAAAAAAATGAAGTCAGCATTTCACTGATTTGTTCCAATGATGCATTTCAATGAAAGCTATAACTGGGGCCTAAGCGAAGTGAAAATGGCTGGTCAAAAAGCTACATAATTATTGGGCTGAAGGTGGATTTACTCTAATTCAAATGGAAAATGATCATACTAGAGCTTGTTTTGACAAGTGTGCTGCGCTCCTTAAAAATAAGCAGTTTCAATATAATTACTAGTTCTTGGTTTTTATTATTTTTAAAAAGTTTTTTTGGTAATATGTATATGTACGTACCCTGAAACGACAGCGTCTGCTCACCAAATGCGAACAAGCACTAAAAGAAATAGTAGCTTAACTCTGTCGGCTTAAAGCTCACCGCTAATTAAAATCACAAAAAAAAATAAACCTCGTTGGCGTGAGATAATTTGTGGTTAAAAATCTGCCCTTTTCAATTTACCTTTCCTCATTGCAGGATTAAATTATCAAAAATTTGAACTAAAAACTATTTATAAGAGCTATACCATATTATATTCTTAAATATTTAGTGAATTATTATAATAAAAAAAAAATTCATAGGATTTGTAATCCAGTATACATACATTATGTATGTATAATATTAATTGTTTGTCGCAACATACCTTGAACAATAAATTCAGCATTAAAAAAAAACTTTGAGTCATGTGTTCATAATCCAAATCCTTTGATTATGCCAAAGAAAATTGTTTGTCTCCAAAAATAAACTTCCCATCTATCATTTATAATTCCTACAATTCCTCATCCTTATGGTAAATGAAACATTTTCAGTTTTTGTACAAACCTTCATAAGATCATAAAAATGTGCAAAATTGTTTGGTTTCCATTATTCTATTTATATTCTATGAATTAACTACGTGTGTAGCAGACGTAACAAATTGTAGTAAATTAGACATGTAGTTGAATCGGCCAACCCTAGAGGATTCACGTCGTTTTTTTGACTTTGACAGTAAATGTTACCTATCCGGTTTTGGTCGTTCGCCAACGTATCGGATACTAAAGTATCTTAGATACCCTATCTTTCTACGAAGTGAACGCGGCCAACTTCTTACAGTAAAGCGCGGAACAGATTGAACCAGCAACAGCACCGTCAACAGCAACAGCGGCCGCCATTAATTTAGAGCAAATGTATTTCAATTGTTCAACACACATTAGAACAGCAACAGCAACGCCAACAGCGTCGTTATGCGCGAAACAGATTAAACCAGCAACAGCACCAGCATCGTCAACAGCAAACAGCACGCTGACCAGCAAAAATTTCTGAAACACATTGCCACCAGCAACGTCATTTCATCTGCTTGTCATTTCATATGGAAAAAAAAGCTTTTCATTGTGGTGCCACTGAATATTGCAGTGGGAAAGTTGACAACACCGCACCAGCAACAGCAAATTTAGGACTTTGGCCTAACGACGCTGTTGGCGTTGCTGTTGCTGTTCTAATGTGTGTTGAACAATTGAAATACATTGGCTCTAAATTAATGGCGGCCGCTGTTGCTGTTGACGGTGCTGTTGCTGGTTCAATCTGTTCCGCGCTTTAGGCCAAAGTCCTAAATTTGCTGTTGCTGGTGCGGTGTTGTCAACTTTCCCACTGCAATATTCAGTGGCACCACAATGAAATGTCAAGCAGATGAAATGACGTTGCTGGTGGCAATGTGTTTGAGAAATGTTTGCTGGTCAGCGTGCTGTTTGCTGTTGACGATGCTGGTGCTGTTGCTGGTTTAATCTGTTTCGCGCATAAATTGTAAGAGATTAGGGGGGTTCACATTCTCAAATATGTTTGACAAATCCGGTTTGATTGACTCGAATTTGAAAATGTGAACGCTTCATCAAACGGATTGTCAAACATGCTTGATGATATCAAAATAATTTGATATTTTGCTGATTTGACAAGCATATTTGAGAATGTGAACGCATGCTTGTCAAGCCACAAGCAAATTTCATTTTCAATGAAGTTCTCGAGCTGTGCATATCGTAAGAAAATGTTTCAAAATGAGTCATATATGCAATAGCGGTAGTTCAGGTGGATTTTATTAGATTAATATAAGTTTTCTGCAGTCTTCCAAACATAAAAATGGTAGTAAATTTGCTCAACTAATATTTCATCTATGTCCTGAGTTCGTCCGCCATGGTAAGAATTCTAATAAGAAGTGATGTTTGACAGCATGTTTGACGAATGTGAACGCAAATGTTTCCAATCCGTCAAATATTCCTCAAACCATATTTGTCAAACATATTTGAGAATGTGAACCCCCCTATTGGTAGATTTTGTACCAACCGTGTACACACACAACATAATTGTCAGCTCATTGGTAGACATTGTCAGGTCTGACAATATCGTCTGACCAATGGTGTACACTCAGCTTAACATCTACAGCAAAACATTTTTTATTTTTTGTCTGGGTAAATTGTGTTAAGACGTCCCATTTTATATCGCATTTGCATTGCATGAGAGATAAATATGTAATTTTACGGACAAATCAGATTGTTTTCGACGCTGTTGAGTGTTCGTTTAGTTTCAGCTTTGTTTTTATTTGTTTTGTTTACAATTTATAATAAAAATGGCCCAGATTTGTTGAGTGTTTTCGTAAAACTTACTTAATTGAACCTAATTATTATATATTACCGTATAATTTGCTAAATTAGTTTAAAAATAATTAAAATCGAGTAAGATACAAGTTAATCAGACAAGTTTGAGGAAATCACTATTTTTCGTGAACATGTATTTGTATTTATGTATTTGTTATTTTTTTTTTTTTAATCTGCTCTCTTATAAAGATCGTTCTGTAGTTCCAGAAATATTCATTTTCTCGGAACGTGATAATTAAGAGCTTTGTTTTGCTTAAATGTTAAACTCCAATGGTTCATTTTGTTTGAAAGTTGAAAATGTCTGTCTTGGCCTTTTTTGCATTAATTGGTCAAAATCGTTAGAGCCGTTAATGAAAAAGTCAAAAAAAAAAAAAAAAAAAAGATCTATGACAGGTACAATTTTGCCCAATTTGTTTAAAGAAAATACCTCGAGCAATTTAGGCTTTAGGGTTAGGTACAGACAGACAGAATTGCCGGACCCACTTTTTTCGTGTTCTCTATCGGTAAAATAACATTTTCAATCAAAATGCACTGTCAATTTCTATGTTAGGTTTTTATGTTAAGGCAGAAGAAAGAAATGGCTAACATTGTCTTTTAACATGAAATAGCGTGCCTACATTGGAAATCTGTTGCTAAGACTTGTCGACAGAAAACTCTGATGTGCCGAGAAAATTGGAAATTGTTTTGGAAGGTAAAGAGATTTTTTTTGAAAATTCAACAAGTTATACAGTTTAGCGATGAAAATTTGTGCTGAGTATATTTGATGTTAGAATGGGGGAATACGAAAGCAGTGCCTAGATAGTGCCGTTTTTGAAGCTAATTGGCAAAATACCAAAAATTGCAGTACGGGGACGATAGGACGTTTGCCTTTCTCTCACTCTGGGGCCTGTTTCAGCGCTACTACATCAAGTAAAATGTATCAGTACTACATCAATTCTGTTTCATAGGTACTTTCGATTTTTAGTTGTAGTACATCAGTGTAGATATATGTATAATTTACTGGAATTATTGGAAAAATGTATGATTCTGTTTCACAGCTTTTTGAGCTACATTGTTATGATACAACTTACAGTAAATTCTTGATACATTCATACAATATAAATTTTTGATGTAGAAGCTGTTAAAAAAGAGTTTAGTAAACTAACGATAAAGAATATCACATTATTAAAAAAAATAAATTAAATAAAATAAATTTGGTGGTGCAACAGCTCGAAGTGAACCAGGACCTAGTGACTTACAACTCTCAACCATTCCTGTGTGCATGTTACCAGAAACGGAGGGGACCTACAAACGCAACGCAACACAATATTACGTCAAGAAATCCCAAAGAAAATTAAAAAGTTGATCAACGCGTTGAACAAATAATGTGCAACACATTCAGCCTTATCACAGGCCACGTCGTAATAGATTCGTAGTACGAACCCCGAAAAAAGGTATCATCGCTCCCGTCGTACTAAAAAAAACTTGCTACGAAATTCAGAGTTCGTGAATAATGGTATCACTAGCCCCGAATGAATAGGAAGTTGGACAGTTTTTTCTACGAACAGATATTTTGATCGGAGCTCAACTTAAAACGAAACACAAATATAACTAAGCGAACGAAGATAAAGGACATACAAATAAAATATATAAAAACAATTTTTATTATTGTTTTCATGTGAATTTGTTTATATTTTTTATTTTTTGAAGGTCAAATAAAGTAAATACAAATAAATATTGGTATCCTTCCACAATGAATCTCATTTTGGTGCCGTGAAATAAGGCCAAGTGAAATAAGGCCAACTTTTAAAAATTGGCCTTATTGCACTTTTATAAAGTGAAATTAGGCCAATTTTCAGCAGTTGGTCTTATTGCACTTTTACAAAGTGAAGTAAGGCCAAATTGGTCTTATTTCACTTTCAACAGTTGCTTTTATTGCACTTTGACAAAGCGAAATAAGGCCGAACTGCATTTTTATATTTATTTCATAAAAAAAATTTGGCCTTATGTCACTTTACAAAAGCGACATAAGGCTAAATTTTAGGACTTGGCCTTATGTCGCTTTTACAAAGTGACATAAGGCCAAATCTGTTTGTGACTTAAGGCCAAGCATAAAATGTTTCGTTACAAATAAAAAAAGTAGTTTTTGCCGTTAGATTCGTATAATACATAATTGATTATCGGGGGCCGACGTTCTTGGTTTTCTTGGATAAAAGCACCTTGGGTGGGCCGCTTCGCGGGTTTTCAGGATTTTAACTCCCTTTTCGGGGCTCACACCCGCTCATGCAACTCCGTTGCTCCGCTTAGGGTATGTTCAGTCGCCAGGCAGGCGCCTGTAGCAAGCGTTTTATATTTTATATTAATTGGAGTAAACAACTAACAGTTCTGTACTGTTGCCCAAGAAAAACTGTTGCTACAGGCGCCTGCCTGGCGACTGAACATACCCTAAGCAGAGCAACGGAGTTGCGTGAGCGGGTGTGAGCCCCAAAAAGGGAGTAAAAATCCTGAAAACCCGCGAAGCGGGCCACCCAAGGTACTGTTGCCCAAGAAAACCCAGAACGTCGGCCCCCCATAAACGGCACCACCACATTCAGTTGCTCTTATTACGCTTTCAAAAAGTGAAATAAGACCAATTTGGTCTTAATTCTCAAAATCATTTGGCCTTATTTCACTTTGTCAAAGTGAAATAGGACCAACTACTGAAAATTGGCCTTATTTCACTTTATCAAAGTGCAATAAGGCCAATTTTCGAAAGTTGGCCTTATTTCACGGCACCTCTCATTTTTAGTGTTTGTCTTCTTCGCGTATTTTCTACATTTATTACAAAGATTGCAACGGCAATGGTATCCATTTTTAACGACCAACAAAATTAAAATCAAATCAAAAGATGAACAACGAAAATTTATTTATTTTTTCACATTTTGACGCAAATCAACTGATTTTGAAACTCCGAAATTAGGAAAATGCTTTTTTGATTCCGTTCGGGGCCTGTGATGTAAATTTATTCGTATTCGTAGCTTAACAAAATTTTCGGGGATTTGTTACGAGGGACTCTGTGATAGGGGTGATTATCTTGAAAATATTGCTCAACGTGTTGATCGAACATTTTCAAGGAGCAACACGAGCTCGTACACTACCCGTAAAATTGTTGCGCAATTCGTTGAGCAACGTCCAACAACTAGATCCAACCCGTTGGTTGAACAGAATTGAAGGCACCGTACATTAGAGTTGAATGCGTTGAACTCGAAATTTGTGCGTTGATCTCCTAGTGGACGACCGGCATAAGTGTGTCGCCTTTTAAAGTTCTCACAGGGTTTCCCTAGTTTACATTATAAATCGCCAGCACTCAGCATACTCAACTTCATAAAATTTGTTCTCAAAAACTTCAAATCCATCCGAAAATCTCCTTAATAAAATCCACTGAATAAGCTTCTTGCTTGTAATTCACCCCAATTACCTATGTCGTCTCGTTTTTTCGACGTCTCTCGTTTTCTCTGTCGCCTCGTTTTTTAAATGGCATTCCATAACTTCTTCGACGCGATGATTTTGTAACAGATTTTAAAACGATGAAAAAGTAACAAACATCTGTCAAATTCAAAGGAAAGTCTACATACAATATTATTGCTCCATGTTCAATTAATGAACTAATGCAGTTTTTTTTTAATTATTAGAAAATAAATAAGTAATTAAAGTGATAAGTGTTGAAATGTGTTACATTTATTAGTTTCTTTTCTTTCCATCATTCCATTATGTTTATAAATTATTTCCTCTTGGATCTTAAGATGTGTTGTGTCTCTCCTAGCAGTGTGCTCCTTTAATTTGTATGACTTATATTCCTCTTTTCTTCCTTTGTTTATACTTTCATTGATACCATTTAAGGTTATTTCTTGGAGTACACACTGCTTCTCCGAAAGCGTAGCTCTTTTTTGTTTAATAGCGAAAGCTTGCTGTCTTTTCTTTCATGTTGGTTCTTCAGTTTTATGTTGCTGTTCTTGTGGCTCCGGAACTTCACCCGCAAATTCGGCGAAATTATCTTCCATATTTAAAGCGATTGCTTCTAAATACTTAAGTGAAATGCCTGCATCTGCCTGAGTTTGGGTTAATGCAGGCTCAGATGAAGTTGACAAGGGGTTTGCAAGCAAATTGGGCTGGGATACACTGATTAAATTTCCACTTGGGTTTAACAACTTCCCTAGCTGCTTTTATTTCCTTTAAATTGCGTATTATATTTTTCTTCGCCCCAAACATAATAAGAGCAAAAACATTAAGAATTTGTCTATAATTATGGAATAAGCGATTCAAAACTTTTGCCAAGCATCTCCATCTCTTACTGGAGGACGTTTTTTGTATCCCCTTCAAAAAAAAAACCCTAACTGCCCGCCTTCTTCCTCAGATCTACAAGCGTCTGGAATTGGTTTTCATTTGTTAATTACAACATTTTAGTATATAGTATAGTACAATAAATTTAGACAAATATGTACTTGTTTTATTTATCGTAAAAAAATTCGATAAAATAAATTATTTAACAAGAAAACTTCTTGCAGTTTTGCGACCTTCTATGTCTCTGTCGTGTGTCAATTTTTGAACGAGAGATATCGTGGTTTTTTTTCTTAGTCGTCGTATTTTTTCGTCTTACAGAATGCAGAAGGAAAGTGTTCAACGACGTTTGGCATTTACAGACGACAACAAAACGAGTGACAAAAGTTGAAAACGACTTATGGAATGCAGATCGTGTCAGGTCGTATATTTCGCTGTCGTTTACGACATCGGTAATCGGAGAATCATAATGGTACGAGTAACTCTGTTTTGATGTAAATAACAAGCGCACGATCGTATTTACTACGTTTATATTGTTGAAATATTTAACATTCAAACACTTTAAGTTTGATCACTTGTTATCAATTATAGTGATAAGAAAATTATCACATTGAAATATGTTTCATTAAATTATTATTATTAAATATTTTCATAATCAGAAAAGGCTGTTTATTTTATTCTTCAGTAAAGAACATAACCACTGTTGAAGATTATTTTACAATAGGTTATAGGCCCAGACAACGGTTTAAGAATAATTTAAACTTCGATATGGCAAATTATAAAGAAAAATTTGAAAAGTTGAATAATTCAAATTTTATGATATGGAAATTCAAGATGGAGCTCTTATTGAAAAAGGAGCTTCTGTGGGCAACGTTGACTAAGGAAAGACCCATAAATTTACCAGTAACTGCAAAAGATCCAGAAAAAGCAGAGAGGCAACGGATACAAGAAGAATGGGACCGGATCGATGAACAGGCTTTTTCCTTGATTGGTTTGTCGATTGAAGATGACCAAATCGTTCATATTCGCAGTTCAATTACAGCTCTCGGTGCTTGGAACAATTTAAAGCAGTACCACGAAAAAGCAACACTGAGCAATAAAGTTCACTTGATGCGAATGATTTGTTCATTGAAGATGGATGAAAATGGTAGAATTACAGAGCATATAAATGAAATGCGAAATTTATTTGTAAAACTCAAGGACATAAGCAATGAAGATTTATCAGAGCCCTGGAGCGTAGCGATGTTGCTAAGCAGTTTGCCAAAGAGTTACGACACTCTTATTATTGCACTTGAGGCTAGAAATGAGGATGATCTGACATTTGGATTTGTACAACAAAAGTTAATTGCGGAATATGAGCGGCGTGTTCATTCAGAAGGAGATTCGAGTTCTGAGGTGATGCTGAAAGTTTGTGAAAAGAACAAAGGCACTGGAATAACATGTTTTTTCTGCAAAAAGCAAAACCATATGAAGAAGGACTGTCTGGAGTATAAAAAGTGGATTGCCAAAAAACAAGGATATGGACCAAATAAGAAGAAACATGCTGATAAAGTCAACTCAGTAAGTTCAGATCAAAACGATTTTGTTTTTTCAGTAAACCAGAAGAGCAAGGACAGTTGGTTGCTTGATTCGGGAGCAACTAGACATGTGACCAACAACAAGCAATTTTTCAAGTCTATGGATGATTCTTATAAGGCTACTATTGAAGTTGGAAACGGAGAAAAGGTAAATGTTGTTGGGATTGGTAGCGGAAATGTGCATTTTTTGAATCAGAGCGGAGAAGCCCAGAAAGTTTTAGCACATGAGGTTTTATTTGCACCACAACTTGTTGGTAACGTTTTGTCGATTGGGAAATTAGCCGACAATGGGTTTGAAATAGTATTCAAGAAAAATAACTGCGTTATATCCAAGAATAACGTTAACATGGCAGTAGTAGACCGAATACATAATTTGTACGAGCTGCGGACACCAGATAAGGTCAATAGTGTTGAATTGGCACATAATGCAAATTGCATTCATAGCTGGCATAAAGCTTTAGGCCATAGGGATCCTGAAGCGATCCGAAAGATGGCTAAAAAAAATCTTGTAGATGGCATTAAGATTACGGAATGTGGTATTATAGAGTTGTGTGATACGTGTACAAAAGGAAAAATGACAAGGCAACCATTTCCAAAGGAATCCCAAAGTAGAACACGAGCTTTGTTAGACCTTGTGCATTCAGATGTTTGTGGACCTATGCAAACGGCTACTCCTAGTGGAAAAAGGTACATCTTAACATTTATAGATGATTTTTCGCGGTTCACTGTAATAAAATTATTGACCCATAAACACGAAGTAGAAAAATCTATAAAAGAATTTGTTGAGATGACAAAAACATTATTTGAAAAGAAACCGAAAATTCTACGTTCGGATCGAGGAGGAGAATACACAGGAAATCAGATCAAGGAATATCTAAAAGCAGAAGGAATCACAACTCAACTAACAGCTGCGTATTCGCCTCAACAAAACGGAGTTGCTGAAAGAAAAAATCGGACAATTATGGAAATGGCTCGCTGCATGTTAATTGACGCTGGACTCCCAAATTCTTTTTGGGGTGAAGCAGTGTCAACGGCAGTCTTCCTTCAAAATCGTAGTATAACAAGATCGACAAATTCAATACCGTACGAGCAGTGGAGCGGAAGCAGAGCAACGTTTGAAAATGTTCATGTTTTTGGAAGCAAATGTTTTGTCCACGTGCCTGCAGAAAAGAGGAAGAAACTTGACCAGACAGGAAAGGAAATGATTTTTCTCGGATATGATACCAATTCAAAAGCTTTTCGATGTTACGATGCAGTAGCACGCAGACTAGAAATAAGTCGTGACGTCAGATTTGTGAATAAAATTGAAAGGACTAAAGATATTGAAGAAGATTTAAAATCTCACGTAAGGAAAAATATGCGAAATCAACAAAGAGATCAAACAGAAAACGATATTGTCACATGTACAGAAGACGCAGACATATTAGAAGATAACGAAGAACAAATCCCATTACTTAAGAGGGTCTCAACAAGGACAACTAAAGGAAAACCCCCTAAAAAATTGATCGACGAAATAAATTTTACTGTTGAAGAAACTCAAGAGCCCAAAAACTTCGAAGAGGCAATGTCCTGTAAAGACAAAACCAAATGGATATCAGCAATGCAAGAGGAAATGGAGACACTTAAAAATAACAATACATGGGAACTAACTGATCTACCAGAAAAAAGACAAGCCATTGGAAGTAAATGGGTATTCAAATTAAAAAAGGACGAAAAAGGAAATATCAAAAAATATAAAGCAAGACTTGTAGCCCAAGGATTTTCACAAAAATTTGGGATAGATTTTAACGAAGTTTTTGCACCAGTTGTTCGTCAATCTACCCTGAGAACTTTGCTCTCTGTTGCAGGAAAAAGAGGATTAATCGTTCATCATTTGGATGCCAAAGCAGCTTTTCTCAATGGAACTTTGGAGGAAACTATTTACATGAAACAGGCTCCAGGTTTCAATTTTGGGAATCCAAGCAAAGTATGCCTGCTCAAGAAAAGTATCTATGGGCTCAAACAAGCTGCTAGGACTTGGAATGAAAAAGTAAGAGTGACTTTGATCGACTGTGGATTCGTTCAAGGGAAGGCAGACCCGTGCTTGTATTCCAGAAAAATTGAAGGTAATTGGTGTTATGTACTTATCTATGTTGATGATGTCGTGGTTGCCTGCAAAAATAAAAAAGATGTGAAAACCATAGAGGACATAATGCAAGCTAAATTTGAAATGGAAGACCTTGGGGAAATAAAGCATTACCTTGGAATAGAAGTAACAAGAGACAAACAAGGAAATTTCGAACTGTGTCAATCGAAATATATTCATCAAGTTGCTAAGATGTTCGGACTACAAGATGCAAAAGAACCAAATACACCAATGGAAATAGGATACTACAAATCATCTTTGGATGCAAACACAATGATCAGTAACACTAATTATCAAAAACTATTGGGGTGTCTTTTGTACATTTCAATAAATACCAGACCGGACGTAACAGCAAGTGTGAACATATTAGCTCAGAAAACTTCGAGTCCAAATCAAGAAGATTGGGAGCAACTCAAACGCGTGGTTAAGTATCTGAAAGGAACCTCAAAACTGAAGTTGAAGCTAAGTGACAACGATAGCGACAGCAAGGAACTGATTGGATATTCGGATGCAAATTGGGCAGAAGATAAACAGACACGGAAATCAAACAGCGGCTACGTTTTCTTTTTAAATGGAGGAATTATTAATTGGGCGTGCAGAAAGCAAACGTGTGTATCATTGTCATCAACTGAAGCGGAATTTATCGCCTTATCTGATACATGCCAAGAAGCGATTTGGCTTCAAAGATTATTAGAAGACATGCACGAGGGAGTTCAAAATCCGACGACCATATTCGAGGACAATCAAAGCTGCTTGAAAATCATCAAAGAAGAAAAATTTAGTAATCGCACAAAACATATAGATACAAAATTCCATTTTGTAAAGGATCACATTGATAAAAACCGTATCACCTGCAAGTTTTGTCCAACAGAAGAAATGATCGCGGATATTTTCACGAAACCCTTGCCACCAGCCAGACACATAAAATTGAGAACAAATTGTAAGATTATTTAAAGGTTTGAACGAGGAGGAGTGTTGAAATATTTAACATTCAAACACTTTAAGTTTGATCACTTGTTATCAATTATAGTGATAAGAAAATTATCACATTGAAATATGTTTCATTAAATTATTATTATTAAATATTTTCATAATCAGAAAAGGCTGTTTATTTTATTCTTCAGTAAAGAACATAACCACTGTTGAAGATTATTTTACAATATATATACAGTATCGAAAGATCAAGTTGGATTAGGGTCGGATTTTCGACCCAGGTTTTTCGTCATTTGAGTTATGCGCGAAACAGATTAAACCAGCAACAACACCAGCGTCATCAACAGCACGCTGACCAGCAAAAATTGATCAAAGGGCTCGGTAGTGCCCAGCCAAGTTCTGGCACTACACCCTTTTTACAGGAACAAACTCAGGCGATTTTTGACCCCTCCCTATCTTCAGTACCAATGAAGTCAGAAACTTAAAATTCCGAATATTTGCTAAGCTAGTCAGGCACAGGCGCTTCACCAATTCACCAATTTTCTAGCATAAGCGGTTCCTGAGATATAAGACCTCAAAAATCACAAAAACCGTAACTGACTGACTGATGAACCGGTAGGGCTTGAATTGCATATGAAGGACCAAAAATAAACACTGAGGTTTTCCATTCAGGGGGCGTGGTATCCGCCCACTTTCTCCGAATTGGTGTTGGTTGAATGGAGCACTTCCGACTGCTGTAAAACGATGAAATTTGGTAAAGTGCCAGGGCTTAAATTGCATACTAAGAAAAAAATATAAAATTTGAGGTTTTCCATTCAAGGGCTTGGTATCCGCCCACTTCCTCAGAACTGATGTAAATTATATATGGCACACTTCCGATTGCAGTAGAACAATGAAATTTGGTGAAAAGGTAGGGCTCAAATTGCATTTAAAGGACCAAAACTAAAAATTGAAGTTTTCCATTCAGGGGGCGTGGTATCCGCCCACTTTCTCCGAATTGGTGTTGGTTGAATGGAGCACTTCCGACTGCTGTAAAACGATGAAATTTGGTAAAGTGGTAGGACTTAAATTGCATACAAAGAAAAAAAATATAAAATTTGAAATTTTCCATTCAGGGGCGTGGTATCCTGAGTATTCTGAGAAAATGTTTAATTTATATGGAGCACTTCCGATTGCCGTAGAATGATGAAATTTGGTAGAGTGGTAAAGCTTAATGTACAGTCAAAGCGAAAAATAGAAAATCTAAGATTTTTCATTCGAAGTGTCTTTTTATTGTCATTTTGAAACTATACATGCATTTTGAAAATTCATGTCTTTTCTTAGAACTAGAATGCTCGATTTGGTACTCTATGTTATTTCACCATGAATGAAAAAAGAAAACATTTGCATACCTGAAAAAATTATGAGCTTACATAAAAAAAATCTTAACTGTGATGTGAACTATAATCAAACCACTAATTAGGCTATTAATTGGTGGGCTACCTTCATTTAAAAAAAGGAGTTAAAATTGCAACAAAAACATCATCGCATCCTCAACAATTATTGCTTTTTTATGACTTTGAGCGGATGTAGGTACTAGTATTTATAATTAAGGTAGATATGTTAGTATTAGGTATCTTGCCAGGACATGAAAAAACAATTAAAGCGCAAATCAAAACAACAAATAACAAAAAGAAAATATACCAAACAAATCAGAAGGTATAAACTAAACTAAGTTGATCTTAGTAGGTAGAGTCCACCCTTCTATCTTTCCGTATCTTTCGAGATTTTGAAATGGCAAACTATTAAAATCTTTGCAAAAAGGAGTGAGATCAGACCAAAAACATAAATGTTAAAAAAAGAGCCAAGTTCTTCTATACAAAAACCTTTGTCTAACAATCAAATCAAATTTTAGTCAGTAATCATTAAATAATAAAATTTCTCTATTACATTGTAGCTGTTTCAATATTATTCTACTTTTAATATTCGGTATTAAACCTTCATGATGTAAGAACTTGGCGTACTTTTCGGGCCCGGATTTATAGGGGGGCTAGGGGGGACTGAAGACCCGGGCCCCGCGGAAACGAGGGCCCCATCCCATTAAGAAATTTAAACCGTAAAACAACGATATTCAAACTGTACAATCTAATAAACCCCAAAAATGAAAACCAAAAGTAGCTGACCCCACAAAATCCAAAGCTATATACCCCAAAAACGTTAACCCATATAGCCCAACTCGCAATTAATCCCATAAACTTTAAACCCACATAGCTCAACTCGCTATAGTCTCCAAAAAGTCAAACCCACATAGCCCAAGTCGCTATTAACCCAAAACTGTAAACTCAAAAAATATTAAATCTATGCAGCCTAATTCAGCAAAGTGTTGCCAGATTGAAAAACAAATTGATACTAGCGTGGTAAAATTTAGAATTGTTAATTTCCACGAGTCCGTTTTGAGATTACCAAGGGAAATATGGCGATACAAGTTTTGCCGCATAAGTATTGAATCGTATTTTTCGACACAACGTACGTAAAGTTGAATTTTCCGAAACGCTCCCGTGTGCAAAATCAACTTTACGCATATATCTATTATTTATACTCGTAATTTATACTTACTCATTCAATCTAATAAATCCTAATTCCTAGATAATTTGTTACTTTTAATTTTTAGAGTTTTGAATAATCAAAAAAAAAGAGTCTGACGGTTTTGAGTTCATGGTTTTTGGATTAATTACGAATTGGGTTATGTGGGCTTAACGCTTTTAGGTTTACGATTTTTTTTTGCGATTGTGAAATGAACACATTTAATTTTTCAAAAACGTTAAAAAGAGGAGCCCCTGATAAATAATTAGCCCCGGGTATCAAAAATTTTTAATCTTATCGGGGGTTGGAGCACTTGGGGGATAGCTTCTTGGATTTTCGATGCGTCAACTCCTCGACGCATCGCCTCTGAGAGCGTGGACTCCTAGCGCCCCGGGTTATTGGGGGTTGGCTCGCTTGGGGTTTAGGACGCGCTGGGTTATGAGGGGTTGGCTTGCTTGGGTTTTATATCTTTTTAGGGGGCCTCAAATTTGAAATAGCCCCGGGCCCCCATTTTCTTTAATCCGGGCCTGGTACTTTTAGATCTCAGTACTTTTCACGGCTGACTTGTTAGACAAAGGTTTTTGTATAGAAGAACTTGGCTCTTTTTTTTAACATTTATGTTTTTGGTCTGATACATTTTTCATAACAAGTCATATCAAACATTTAAAACACATAAATGTTTGGGTTCTCGAACATTGTAATTTCTAATTAACGTTTGTTCAGAAACTGTGTGCAGTGCTGATTTTGTTTGCTGTTTTGTTGTTCCGATGGTAAAGTTAATAGGGGACTTATGACTGCGTATTTGTACGTGTGTAAACGAGTAGGTATTCGTTTTAATAACTATGCATAATGCATATTGAACAATTGCTCACATTCTTTTAACGAGTTACATTATAATAATGATCCAGTGCCGTACACAATAAAAAAAAGTACTTCTATGAAAGAAGCAGATGATCATGCTTTATTTGTGAGCATGACCCAAACAGAGTTGTTGTAATGTTCCGATGTCATGTTCAATTCATCAGTTACGATAAAGGTATGCAAGCACCAAAAACCCATACATACCAGTGGAAGCTCCGAGTGCCTAGTAGAACTTTTACAGCACTCTGCTACGTCACAGATGAACTGTAAATACGTCGCCACGAAGATGTCAACAAAAAATCAGTGGCTTTTCAATATGAAACAACCACTTGCCCTTAACTTTAATTGTAATGGAGAACTATATGCTCCGGAGCTTAACGGATTTGGGATTCTCCACATTTTAAATCCTTGCGAATACCGTACGAGCATCCATCTGTTTTGTTCCTAACAAAAATTAAAATTGAAATCTGTGATAGTAGTTTTTTATTAATTTATTGTAGACATAAATTGTTTTCTCATTTATGATTTGTCAATTGTCTGTAGATTTAGAAAACCGTTAAATATAATTTTGTTCCAATCGAAGTATAATTACTCTCGATCTCTTGAAAAGGAATTTTAGAATTTTTATATCTATATTCTAAGGGAAATATAAAAGATAATAATACTAACAACGTTAATTATAAATATACATCCAAGATATCTTCGAAGGACGTGGGTCTGAAGAGTTCTCGCTTAACTCATCTTTGGCCGCCAAATCAATCAAGAAGTGGAGGTACTTATTCCTTGAATTTTAGCATTTTATTCTATGTATGACACACCTCATGATGATCAGCTTGGTTCTAGGTAAAGGGTTTCTCATACCTTTACTGGGTGCTAAATTTCCACTGCCGAAAGCAATTCTCCTGCCCGGTCGCTAGCTCCAAATACACATAATTTTTAATTTCGCTCAATGCCTCTGTATGGGCAACCAATCGAATCCAAAGTACTCCTTACCTTCAAGTTTTGCTAAAAAAAAGAAAGAGACCCTCATCAGTTACGAAGTTCATTACGCTTTACCCGAAATCGGAATGTAATTCTAAATAAAATCAGTATTTAATGATTTTATATCATTTTTTCAATTCAAAATTTTAATTTAATATTTTGTTTAAAAATATTTTTTTTAATCTTATCATCAAACCTATGTATAAAAAGATACATGTATTTGAGATTCAATTTGCTTCAAGTATGAAATAATAAACTCAACTTTAGAAGTACTGTATTTTATTGTGTACGGCACTGGATCATTATTATAATGTAACTCGTTAAAAGAATAATCCAGTGCCGTACATAATAAAATACAGTACTTTTAAAGTTGATTTTATTATTTCAAACTTGAAGCAAATTGAATCTCAAATACATGTATCTTTTTATACATAGGTTTGATGATAAGATTAAAAAAAATATTTTTAAACAAAATATTAAATTAAAGTTTTCGTTTTTGTGTGGTAAGTGAATTTATAATTATATATAAAAAAATGATTTTTCTAAATCGGTAAAATTACGGATTAGTGATAAGGAGTACTTTGGATTCGATTGATTGCCCATACAGAGAGGCATTGAGCGAAATTAAAAATTATGTATATTTGGAGCTGGCGACCGGGCAGGAGAATTGCTTTCGACAGTGGAAATTTAGCACCCAGTAAAGGTATGAGAAACCCTTTACCTAGAACCAAGCTGATCATCATGAGGTGTGTCATACATAGAATAAAATGCTAAAATTCAAGGAATAAGTACCTCCACTTCTTGATTGATTTGGCGGCCAAAGATGAGTTAAGCGAGAACTCTTCAGACCCACGTCCTTCGAAGATATCTTGGATGTATATTTATAATTAACGTTGTTAGTATTATTATCTTTTATATTTCCTTTAGAATATAGATATCAAAATTCTAAAATTCCTTTTCAAGAGATCGAGAGTAATTATACTTCGATTGGAACAAAATTATATTTAACGGTTTTCTAAATCTACGGACAATTGACAAATCATAAATGAGAAAACAATTTATGTCTACAATAAATTAATAAAAAACTACTATCACAGATTTCAATTTTTGTTAGGAACAAAACAGATGGAAAGGACTGGAAAGTCTGATTCTTGGATAGCGAGTAGCTATATATGTGCTTATGTTGGTTGCCACAAGTATAACAAATAGAATTATGGTTTTAGATAAATGTATTATCTTAGGATAAATATTACCGATCAGGTTCATTGAAATGATTACCTTAGGGATGGGTTATCATTTCCTCTCCTTTGTTTGACTTTAACTATGTATGTACACATGTGAGTTATTCGAAACCACTGATCATTTACTTAACGTTCGACTTATTCAATTCAATTCAATTTCAATTCAATTTATTTATAAAGGTGCACAATAAGACATAGTCTTTTATAGTACTTAAAGCTAATATACTGGTAAAATCGTATGGAAATACGACAAGACCGACACCTTTGACTTCTTTCTTTAGACCCCTCGTCTTCGTGTCAAACTACCGATCGAGAGCCCAAGCACAGCCACTCTTTCTGTTTTCGATCTTGTTCGCTTCCAATTTAAGATCGGCCAATGACTTCTTCCCCTCTACCAAAACTCTTAATCATATCGCCGTGACTGCCTAATGACAAGAGCGGCCGCTTTGTAAAGGTCCTCACTGTAAGATTGCCATATTTTGTTCGTAGCACTTCAATTAAATCAGAATGGTTCACTCTCGGTTGATGGATCTTAAAATTGGAACTCCAAACCTGCTCGTACGGTATTCGCAAGGATTTAAAATGTGGAGAATCCCAAATCCGTAAAGCTCCGGAGCATATAGTTCTCCATTACAATTAAAGTTAAGGGCAAGTGGTTGTTTCATATTGAAAAGCCAGTGATTTTTTGTTGACATCTTCGTGGGGACGTATTTACAGTTCATCTGTGACGTAGCAGAGTGCTGTAAAAGTTCTACTAGGCACTCGGAGCTTCCACTGGTATGTATGGGTTTTTGGTGCTTGCATACCTTTATCGTAACTTATGAATTGAACATGACATCGGAACATTACAACAACTCTGTTTGGGACATGCTCACAAATAAAGCATGATCATCTGCTTCTGCGATAAACAACTCTGTCTTAATATCTAAAACCAGGTCCCAATGGTGATCGAGTTTCGTACGTACTGGATATATTTTGTAAACAGATAATATTGTGGCTTCTGGTAGCGGAACCGTTATTTTTAGAACGATTGACTCTCCTTGGGGAAAAGTCAACAGCTGGACTGCTTGGTACAATGCTGCTGGATTAAGGGTAACTCTTTCGTATTTAGAATTCTTCAGCACTGATGATATATTGTTTGCTTCCAAAATAAAGGGATGAAGCTTATTTTGGTACAAGTCATTGAAAATTGATAGTTCAGTTGTTTGGCGGTTTCGAACTTCGAGTAATTTCGATGTTACTAATTAGAACAACTCGTTTATCTCCACTTTCAGTTTCATTGCAGCAAATTCTTTGATTGTTGCAGTTGCAAAATTTTCGAAATCTGTCGTGATGTTGTCGAGACTTTTCCCAATTTTTTCCACCTCGGTTGTTAAGACCTTAACTGGTTTAATGCCTATCAAAGTTGGAGCTTGTCACAGTTATCTGCTTCTTAAGAAAATGTAACGCTCGTTGTTATCCAAGGTGGAGAGTTGGTTGTAAATCTTCTCGGAATCTTCATTGTCCATAGTTCCAAAAGCCCAATGAAAGAATTGTCCAATTGATTCTATGGCCCTCTTGTTTCTTCGGTGGGAAACCATATGTTTCAGTCGTATGTTGTTTTGCCGAAGATTCGCTATGATGACCTCCAATTGTCCAATTGATTATATGGCCCTCTTGTTTCTTCGGTGGGAAACCATATGTTTTAGTCGTATGTTGTTTTGCCGAAGGTTCGCTATGATGACCTCCAATTGCAATTAACTCTGAATGTGGAATTCAAAGGTACGCACAACTGTTTGATCTTGGCGTCACACTTGTTTACAAAGCTTAGCACTTTAGAGAAATCCATTGGTGTTATTTTTGTATAAATGGTCCATTTGTTGCTGTAGAACACAGCATTCCAAATGCCTTCAAATAGTGCCGGAGTTATAGGTAGCTCTTCGATTCGGTAAGGAGTTGATATCGCAGTTTTGGAGAACATGTTTGACACGAGGAAAATACAACTTAATTTCATAAATAATATTCTTAACATATTTTTTTTTCTTTTTTGAATTGGCTTAATTCTATATTATAGATATCTTATAGATAGAGGGAGAAGTTTTTTTTTTCATTGGAATATAGGTAATTTTTTTCTAAATTTAATGTTTAATATTTTTAATCTAGAGTCTGAAAAATAGGAAAAAGGATTATTTGTTGCGGGCGGCCAAGAATCTAAAAAGAAAAAAAAAAAGAATTATGTAGTTAGAATTTAATCATTGTGGTAAGCCTTTAGCTGGTTGTTGTGTACCCTTTTGATTTTCCTACCTACTCGAATATTAGTATTTACAGAGACCACCTCGTAGGGGCCCAACCAAATAGGTGAGAATTTATTTTTCCTAGTCTGGTTTTTAAACATGGCCTTTTCTCCAACCACAAACGAGACAGGGCTTGTCTGACGATCGAATTGCTGTTTTCAATTTAGTTTTGCTAATTCCAAATTCAATTTTCCAAATGCAAGTTCATGCGTTTTCTGTAGTTGAAGTTTCAGTAATTTTGGATAATCTTCATCATTATACAGAGGTGTAGGTGTTCTTTTTAAGTTTGTTGGCATTTGAAACTCAAAACCATACAAACTCTTCGTCGGTGTCAGTTTAGTAGCTGTATGGACGGTATTATTCTGGACATGCATCGCCTGTTTCAACCATTGGTCCCAGCACCGGTCATAATTGTCAACGAAACTCCTTAGGTATTCCGCTAAGGGTCTGCGACTGCGTTCAAGTGAACCGTTGGCTTGTGGATGATAGGCGGTAATGTGAATTTTTTTACTCCCAGAAGCTTACATGTTTCGGAAAAAAGTTTCGAAGTAAAATTAGTTCCATTATCTGTGACGAGTAATTTTGGAATGCAGAACCTTGCAACAATCTCCTAGTAAAAGGCTCTTGCCACCGTACATGCTTCAGCATCCGGAATTGCCACACAGGTCATACACTTTGTCAGGTCGTCCTGGAATGTTAAAATATACCTGTTACCGGAATAAGTCAGGGGAAGAACACCGACCATGTCCATGTATACCTTTTCGAATGGGGGCATGGAGTGTCTATCAAAACTATTGGCATCCTGGGGTGGAATCGCTTAAGGTGATAGTTGACTATCAATTCGTTGATTGTCGTTTTTGACTATAGCTGTCTCTATCATATTAATTAAGAATTCTAGAGAGAGCGACGGTCAAAACGACAATCAACAAATTGATAATCAACTATCACCTTACGCGGTTCCACCCCTGGTCAACTTGCCTGACTTGTTCTTTTGGCATTTGTCACAGTTCCTGAAGTAATTTGCAATATCCTTTTGCATATTTTTCTACCTAAACTGACGACGAATCCGTGCATATGTCTTCGCAATTCCCTGATGTCCTCCAAGTGCAGAGCTTCCCAGAGCTTCATTGCTTGCATCGGTTGTCACGATAAATGGTTGCGTGAAATCTGGATAGATAAGAACAGGTGGTGAGGAAATATCTTCCTTAAGGAACTTAAACGACTTCTCACAATCTGGGGACCGTTCGAAATAATTTTCTTTCCTTAATAGCTTTGTTATTGGGGCAGCTATTTTAGAAAATTGTGGTATAAATTTTTTATAATAATTCGTAAGTCCCAGAAATGATTGCACCTGTTTTATTGTTTTAGGTCTGGGAAAATCTGAGACACATTGGGTTTTAGCTGGGTCTGGCGAAGCTCCGGCTTCAGAGCATATATGTCCCAAATATGTTACTTCACGCCATAGAAAGTTACATTTCTCGGTGTTTAATTTGAGATTATGCTGTCTTAGCTTACCCAAAACCTTAGAAAGTTTTTGATTGTGTTGTTCCAGATCTTTCCCATAGATAACAATATCGTCCAAATACACGAAGCAATCAATACCATGCAATCCAGTCAAGATGTGATTCATTACCCTTTGAAATGTTGCCGGGGCGCGTATTGCCAAACTGTATATCAGCACAGATCTCCTTAGTCTGTGCTCAGTCATTTTCTGCTCACCGAATTTGAAAGTATTGTAGAGCAAACTGTATGCTACCACAAAGCGCTCTGTGGTCACATGCATTTTGCTTGTAGAATATTAAAAAAGCTGAAGCAAACTATATACTATTTCAGATCGAGCAAAGTACCTGTGATTACAGAGCCATCGTTCACGTTGGTGTGGTTATTGTGTGTGGTGTGTGGTGCCGTGACATAAGGCCAAGTGACAAAAGGCCAAATTTGTTTGTGACTTAAGGCCAAACATAAAATGTTTTGTCTTGAGCAACAGTATCTTGGGTGGCCCGCTTCGCGGGTTTTCAGGATTTTAACTCCCTTTTCGGGGCTCACACCCGCTCACGTAACTCCGTTGCTCCGCTTAGGGTATGTTCAGTCGCCAGGCAGGCGCCTGTAGCAACAGTTTTGTATTTTACATTAATTGGAGTAAACAACTAACAGTTATGTACTGCTGCTCAGGAAAACTGTTGCTACAGGCGCCTGCCTGGCGACTGAACATACCCTAAGCCGAGCAACGGACTTGCGTGAGCGGGTGTGAGCCCCGAAAAGGGAGTTAAAATCCTGAAAACCCGCGAAGCGGGCCACCCAAGGTACTGCTGCTCAAGACAAAACATTTTATGTTTGGCCTTAAGTCACAAACAAATTTGGCCTTTTGTCACTTGGCCTTATGTCACGGCACCACACACAATAACCACACCAACGTGAACGATGGCTCTGTAATCACAGGTACTTTGCTCTTAGTTTCCTGAGCAAAATGTATACCAACACAGAAAAATCTGCTTTTGATCTGACACAGTATATAGTATGCTCTTAATTTGAATGAGCATTCTGTAGTCTATTATAGAGCGTCGGAGCTCTGTACTGATATACAGTTTGGCAATACGCTGCCGGGGCACCGGTTAAACCAAAGGGCATTCTATTGGACTCGTAATGCCCTGTGCTGGTACCAAACGCAGTTTTTGCTCTATCGGCTGGATCGATCAACACCTGATGGTAGCAAATTTGAGTGAATGGAGTTTTCACTAAGATAACAATAATATTTAAAATTTGTTTTTTTTTTATAAAAAAAAAATGTTTTTTGTTGGTTATACAAATATATTTATTATTTCCTTTTATATTATTTTTTTTTTAAATTTTGGTCGCAATTTAAGTTGAACGTTTGAGCGAAGTTTAAGTACTCGTTACAATAATGATTATTTATTTATTTATTTATCATCAAACAGAGCATACAATCTCTTACAGACTAAAAAACACACTAAATGATTTAAACTAGTTAATTTTACATATAACCTATTCACAATATATAATATAAATCAATAAGGTAAAAACATTTTTTTTTTTATATGCAGGTTGTTCACTGACAATGTTTAATATGTACAATTTAAACATATCTCTTGAACAATCAATAAAAATATCTACATAAGAACTAACAGCATTTGTTTATCTGATGCAACGTGAAACTGGCTCATTCAGCCCATAAATTTGTACGATGAAAGTATTCATGTGATATATTGAAGTCGCGAACATTTCTTTGAAGAACGCGAAAGATTATAAGGTGAGGCGAATCGGGACATTTAATATGATAAGTCAAGATATATCTGATAACCATTATGGAGAAGCAAGTTCGTCGGTTTTTAAGAGTTTTTATATCAAATAGTAAACATCTAGTTCTGTAGTAAGGCATGTCAATATGCCAGTTTAATTTATATATGAGATATCTAGTAAATTTCTTTTGAACTTTTTCAATTCTTACACAAGAATTTCTATAAAATGGATTCCAAACCATACTAGCGTACTCCAACACAGATCTAACTAAAGAATTAAAAATAGTTTTAATCGAGTAATGATCTTTAAATTCCCTAGTGTTTCTTTTTATAAATCCAAGCATTTGATTAGCCTTGTTAACCATGTAATCAATGTGAGGTAGAAAAGTTAGTTTAATATCTAAGATAACTCCAAGATCCTTTTTAATCGCAACACGTTCAAGAGATACATTATTTATTTCGTAACTGAACAATATAGGTGAAGTATGTCTCTAACATGACATAACTTGACATTTTGAGACATTTAAGTGAAGACAATTTTGACAGCACCATTCACATAACTTTAATATGTCTTCATGAAGCAAATAAGAATCATTTACACTAGTTATTTTTCGATACAACTTAAGATCGTCTGCAAATAAAAGACATGACGAATGCAGGAACTTATCAGAGATATCATTTATAAATAAAAGAAATAATAAGGGACCCAAATGGCTACCTTGAGGTACCCCAGACGAAATATAAATGTTATCTGAATAACAGTTATCAATTTTAACGACTTGAATTCTATCAGTAAGGTAGGATTCTAGCCAGCACAAAAGGTTTGAGTGAATTCCGAATGAGAAAAGTTTGTGTAGAAGTAATGCATGGTTAACTCGGTCAAAAGCTTTGGCAACGTAAAGACGCTATCGGTTTGAATATAATTTTCAAAGTTGTTAATAATATAATTTGTCATTAATGTCAAATTAGTTGAGGTTGATTTACCAGAAATAAAACCATGTTGATACTCAGATATAATGTGTTCTCTCTTGGAAAGATAACCTATCACAAACGATTTTTTCAAACAATTTGGGTAGAATTGAAATCTTGCTAATTGGCCGATAATTGGTAATATCTTGCTTTGAACCCGTTTTAAAAACAGGAGTCAAAAACGAGATTTTCCAACATTCTAGAAACTTACCTTTGGAAAGAGACATATTAAAAGTGGCAGTTAATGGTTTAGCTAATGAACTTGCGCACTTTAAACAGATTAAAGGATGAATTCCATCAGGACCCTCCTTTTTACTGCCATCAACACTTAAAAGCGCTTCTTCAACCTCAGATACATTTAGTAACAAATTGCCAAAATCTAAAACTCTTGAAACAGTCGGTAATTTTTGATTTGAAGTGTTTAGCAAACAGATTGCAAATTACATTTATTTCACTTGTAGTTGTGTCTAAGTACTTCATACAGCTTGGATAACCACTTGACTTACGTTTTGAGTTTATGAAGTTCCAAAAACAATTACTATTACTTTTTATATTGGATTCAATAGAAAACATAAGAATTTGTTAAGAGTGTCAAACTCATTTTTAAGTGAAATGTAATTACCACGGTCTTCAATAGCACTTGGATTATTTTTAAACGATTTAAAGGCTTTATTCTTTTTGTTTTTGAGATTCGTTAATCTTTTGTTAAACCAAGCTGGTTTAGAGCTAGTTTTCAACTTTTTATTCGGAACGAATCGACGAATTGCTTTCTTAATTTTTACAAAAAGATTATCATAAACAATTTCTAATTCAATTTGTTCACCATTTGCAATGAAAATCAAATCCCAAGGAAATGAAGAGAAATAATCATTCATTGCATCAGTCAGCTTTACAAAAGTTTGGAACATAAGTGTTGATTTCTTTCGAACTATTTATGAACTCATAAAAATGAAAATATCTATCTAATGCGAAATGATGTATAGAATTTTGTATCAACGGGAAATCAGACTCTACAATACAAATATCAAATTCTTTATTGACAAAAATTAAATATAGAATCCTTGAAAGATCATTTTTACTATTATTAATTTGAATTAAATCATACTGACTATAAAAATCGATAACAATCTCTTCAATTTCTGAAGTTATATTAGTGCGTTTGCCTTTAATTTATTATTTGTTGTTGACAATGATATTAATATTAATTGTTTCTATTTCAGAGATATTCGCTTGAGTGTGTTAGAGAACATTCGTTGGCCGCTTGTAGAAAAGTTTACAATCTTGCCTGAAATAACTGTGGAAGAAATTCAAGAATATTCGAAGAACTATACTAAAAAATTGTATGTTCAAGCTTTAATGCAAGGCAATCTTACAGAAGAAACTGCTCATAATGTAATGAATTCCGTGTTGACTACCTTAAATTGTCAGAAAGTCGAAGATGTGAGTATGTATATAAATATGCTAAAAAATCAATTTTAATATCAGGCTTTCAGGATAATAGTATAAATATAATATGTATATAATAATAGTAATAAATATATGTACATATACTACCTTTAAAACACTATAATATTTATCGGTCCAAGACGATTTTAAAGAATGTTTCTTTGAAAAACGATTATACTAAATATATTAAATGCGTTTAACAATTTTTTACGAAGCACTTTGTGGTGTTAATGGATAATTCCACAAAAACATTTCAAAAACCCAATTATACACTGTCTTCCCCGTTCAATAATATATAAAATTTTTATCATTTGCTATTCCCTTTAACCTCCATTCGTCTTTTTCTTAAACTGATAGCATCTCCTCCTTCCTATACTTACCTTTTCTTCCAATTCCCTCGCCTTCTTGTCTTTTTGATACTACCTGAACTTTTCCTTCGCCTTACCTATCAGCAAAATATAATCGTTTTTCCGAAAAAAAAAATAAGTATTATAAGAGCGCTCAAAAATATCCAAATTAAAAAAATGCTATTTTTATTCTGAAAGCCTTATAATAATGGTTTCATTGCAATATTTGATATATCTTTCTTTTTGTACTAAAAGCCTAATTATAACTTTTTTGCAGACTTCTTTGATTGAATCCCGAACATGTCAGATTCCAGAAGGTTCAAACTACGTCCAATGTAATGCCATTAACATAGCCGATCAAAATTCTGTTGTTTGCAACTTCTACCAAATTGGTCCTTGTTCGTTACGTATAGAAGGAATCCTCGATCTTCTAATGATGTTTGTCGATGAACCTCTTTTCGATACTCTCCGCACCAAGGAACAACTTGGATATGACGTTTCAGCTTCGGTAAGAATAAATAGTGGCATTGCTGGCTATTCAATTACTGTGCAATGTCAAGAATCAAAATTTACTGCTCAATACGTGGAAGAACGTATTGAAGCATTCCGCCTGCAAATGATGACTATTCTAAGCGATCTAGACCAAGAAGAGTACGAACACGTTCGTGAATCGCTGATTAAAATCAAACAGGTCGTAGACGCCTCACTCGCCGAAGAAGTTAATCGAAATTGGGGCGAGATTTCGTGCGAGGAATATCTTTTCGATAGAAGGAAGCGTGAGGTAGAGATTCTTAAAACATTAACCAAACAGGATCTGATTGACTTCCTTTTGGAGAACGAACGTAATAACCTCAGGAAGCTGTCAGTGCAAGTGATTGGCCACAAGAAAGATGCAGATGTAATCAATTCCAACGATGAAGCCCCAACGCCTAGCGAAGATGTTATCGAGGGTTACATTCCTAGATTTGTTGAAAAAACATTACCTAATGTTCTGAATTTCAAGAAACATTTGACAGTGTACCCAGTGACCAAGACAAGCACTGACCCCATCAGTTCTCCAATGAAAATTATAGAAAATTGTTAAAAATTTTAGTGAAGCAAACATAAATTACGGCTCAAGTTGTATCTGTTTTATTGTGTTTTTCTTGCTGTGAGATTTTACGTTGAGCAATAAATAGGTTGAAGTTATGTTCTTCCATTTCATCGTCTGCAAAACCAACATGTTTTTCCTCGTTGCCCTCTTCGTCATCAGAACTCTCATTGCCAGGATGTTTGAGGTATATATCGGCGAGCTCGCGTCCAACGGAGACCTAGTAAGACGGGTATTCATAATAAAGTTTGTATATCTTCTATATCTTCTATACCTCTTCAATAAAAGTCGTAAGAGGTACTTCAGAACCGGCACCAGTACTTGAAGCAATCTGGTTAAGCTTTTGTTTAGACTTATTTTCCTCCTCTTCTAATTTTTGTAACCGCAACTTGTTGTACTCAGTTTTATAATCGCTGGATTGTTTTAAAAAAATCCATTCAGTTTTAACATTTAGTACACGAATAAACTTACTTTTCATATTCTTTGGCTCCGGCAATTACCAGGTCGAAGAATTTATCAAATCCGATTCCTGTTTTAGATGAAATTCCACAAGCTTTCAGGTCTTTGTAAAACTCGTCTAGAGTCAATGACATAGTACGTGTAAGATTACTAACATACGACTGCTCCTTCTCTAAGGCTTCTTGGAATGCTTCAAAATCCTGCATCCATTCCAATGCAAAGTCGTGGTCCTGGGCGTCAATCTGAATAGGAAAATTTATCTTAAGATGAAAATTTATAAATTCTAAATAGTTTTACCTTATTTAATGTGACAATAAAGGGTAACCTAGCTTTGTATAGAATCGAACAAGCATATAACATATTAGACATAAAGGTCGTAGGACTGGTGGATCTAATCACATCCATCACATAAACAACAATCGTTGGAAAGCCCGTTGCCAGAGCTTCCGTAATAATCGTGCCCGATGCAGACCAGGTAAATACTTCAATCTGCCCTGGAGTATCAATTATACACCATTTATGACCTTGATCTCCAGCACGTTTTATAAGTTCTACCACCTTCTCGAATTTTGTCGCAAATAAGTTCAGAGAAGTGACAATACCTCCATTTGGCCCAAGCTTATATTGCTTCATTACTTCTTTATAGTTAACAGTGTCTCGAATGTCTATATTGGAATGGTAGGGTGTTTCACGACATGCTGGATCGAGATTAATAACATATGGCTTAAAGTGTTCGAATGACATCTGCGTGAGTTTTTGAACGAAAGTGGTTTTCCCAGAACCGGCCATGCCAAGAACGATTATGCATATCGGTGAAGAAGCTGGCTCGGATTGGAGAGCCTTTTTTAATGCACTGCAAGAATTCAATGATGATGCCATAGAAAACCAAATTGATTTAATTTTAATTTTTTTCAAAAAGATGTAAGATTTTGCTTGTTTTCAAACGTCGACCCAAACTATAATATCAAGCTGAAATTTCAGCAAATTTGACTTTTGATTTGACAATTTAAAGGCGATATCACAAAATATCTTAAAGGTCGCGTTCCATAATTTGTACAAAGCGCTTATTGGTCGTGGAACGAATAATGCGTCACCTACATAGGCGTCAGAAAAAACAGAAGTACGTAATAATAGCCGTGTTATTTTTGCAAGTCCAGATAGAATTGAAGAAAAAACGACATTGGAACTTTAGAACTTTTTGCAAAAAGTTGGAAGCACTGTGTACGCTATGGCATTTTTCAGTTGTATTCGACTAGCATCAACCAGCATCCAAAAACGTCACTTTGACTTCTCTGAACAAATTATCGATAACATATAGATAATTAGGCCTATTCTGCAACATCTGTTATTCTGCTATGGATTTTCTGTTATGAATCGTAAAAGATTTCCATCTTAAAAGATCTTTTATAATTGGTATTCAGGGGCTCGAACTTTTATAAAAGTCTGTTATGCAACTTCGAAAACGAAATCTGTTATGAAACTGAACTAAATCTGCTATCATAATCAGCTGTGATTAAATAAAATAATTCATCTGACAAAATTAAAATGGATGACGAACAAAAAAGTAATCTCTTCTCTTACACATTATTGGTGTCCTCTACTCTACTTACATATACATATGTTTATATAATACTCGTATGTGTGTAAATATATTTTCTTTCATTTGTCTCATTTTAAAAAGATTTCGTTGAGGAAATAAAAAATATATCGTCGTCGTTTTATGAAACGTCCATTCTTAACAAAAATGTAATTTAAATTCTTATTTAATTCATTCCGGATCAGCCATATTTGCAAAATATTGTATTGCACAATGGTATATCAATTTTTCATTGATATACTCGTATCTGTGTATGTATTGAAATCTTTTATGATAAAAGTCACAAAAGTTTGTCTTTTATTCTTTTATGATTTTTAAAAGATTTCATAACAGATTTTGGCATGCTGAATACCAAAAATGCTATTCGTAAAAGATTTTTTCTATGTTCGAACGTTTGACAGTACATAAAAGTTTTCTTAGCAGATTTTATAACAGATTTTAGCGTGCTGAATACCAAAATTAAAATTCATAAAAGATTTGTTGACAGCTCAAACATTTGTATGGAAATTCATAGCAGAATAACAGAATAGAAGAATAAAAGATCTTGCCGAATAGGCCTAAATATCATTTCGGCATCACCATTTTTATCGGGTCTTAGATTAAGGCTAGGCGCGCACATTCAATTTTTAGTTGGCTACTTATAGAAAACATATTAACTATTTGGTTGAATGTCCGCGCAGGTGCATATAATTATATGTTACACAAAATAGCGAACTCATTTTAGGCAATCGTTTAGTTTATCTCAAAACACAAACTTTTTAGTTGCTTGAACCAAGCAGTTGAGCAACTAAAAATTAAATGTGCGCGCCTAGCCTTAGAAAAACTCGATTCGAACAACTAAAAAGTGTGTGTTTTGACACAAACTAAACGATTGCCTAAAATTAATTCGCAACAGTTGAGCTGTTTTCTATAAGTGCAACAGAGAAAAAGAGTAGGCGGGTATTCCCGATTTGGTGCAACGACCTAGTAAAAATGCGAAATTTTATTATTTTTTAGTAGACCGTGAACACACTTTTTCTCACGTGTTTGCAACACTCAAGTAAATGTCAAAATGAGTTTGGCATTTGTTTTTTGTTTTGAAGATGCCAAAAAACAGAAAAAGAAAATATCACAGAATTTTTATTAGAAGATGCTGCAAATAAAATTATATGGAAGGTATCAAACAAATTCAGGCCGAAAATCATAAAAAAGCTACATAGATGCATTGTATATTTTTTTTTCAGAAAATGCAGAAAGTGAAGAAGAAGATGCTGTGGATAAAATCCTTAACGAATTGAACGAGGACCTTCTATTCGTCCTAGCATCTCGTCGTGGTTGAATGAGTAAAGTACCTAAATCCATTGCTTGGCGTCAAAATATTTTAGCTTCATTAGACAACGATCGCTTTCGACAAATGCTCAGAATGGAAAGAAGTCAATTTTCAAATTAGCTTTCCTTGATATATGAAGATGAAGAGTTTCAAAAACCTCATTCGTGTAAGCAATTTTCAATTGAGCTCCAACTGGCCATTGTCCTCTACCGTTTGGGTTCATCCGGTGAAAGCGCTGCAGTGAGAAAAATTGCAACAACTTTTGGAGTTGGAGATTTAGGAACATTGAGTAAAATAACGAATCGGATCTTTCGAGTTATCTTAAAGATGTTATCAAAGTATATCTTTTGACCAAGCGTTGAAGAAAGAAAAGATATTGTAGCAGAAGCATATCATGAGCTACCATTTGTGCATTGGCTACATTGACGGTACAGAGATTAAGCTTGCAGAGGCATCAGTTTTAGACTATGAGTCATATTTCTCAAGGAATCATGTCTGCTCCATTAAAGCCTGAGAATTCGTGACGTGGTAGTAGGAAGTCCTGGAAGTAGCCATGACGCTAAAATCTTTAGAAATTGTTCTATTTTCCAAGAAAAAGAGAATTATGTTTCTGCCCAAGAATGGATAGCTGGAACTCTGCATATCCTCTTAATAACTTTCTCATTACACCATTCAGAAGCAACTCGGAACAACTGGATAGCACAAAACGGAAAAAATTTAATTTACGCCATAGCAACCCAACTAACATACTCTCCAGAGCTTATCTCTTGAAATCTGAAAAAAACTCTCATACAACTCTGTTATATCCCATTGCTATACTAAAGTATTAATATCTTGTTATGAAACTCAACTGGATGTCATAACACTTTTATTTTAAGAGTTAAACACTTTTCCAGCTTAAAAGAACTTAAATCTTATAGCAAAACTATTTTCTCTTCTTGTAGTTAGATTATAAAAACTTATAGTCTTATATGAATCCCTTTCTGAAAACTGAGCTCTAAATATGTCCAAATAATCCCATAACAAGTCATATTTAAGAGTAAAGTTATTTGTATACTACTTTGAAAATTCTAAAAGAATTTGAGTTTAAATCCTCCTATATCAAGAAACAATTTGGAGTTCAAAGAATATAAGCTTTGCAGTAAGATCCTAATAAGATCCTTAATGCAACAAGCACAACTATTCACAAACTTCAGTTTTCTGATGTCAACATTCTCCTCTCACTCGCACGTAAGTACACATAAATCATAAAGAAGCATCTAAGATCCTATAGAAAGAATAAAGATGTTACTAGAAGAGTTAGTGTCGCGTCAGCAGCAGCCATATTCCTATACACAAGCAAAGTAATTGCCTATACATTTGAGGGTTACCATAACTTAAAAAATTATGATCTCGATAAAATAACTTGGCTGTAGCACTGACTTAAAATGTATTAGGTGGCATTTTCAAGTTTACATTTAGCATTGTTGTGCTTACATAGAAAGTGTAAAATATACTGTGTAACTTTTTTTCAATTTAAACTAAATACATTAACATCTTGGGATTTTATTGCTACTACTACATATCTTTTCATTCAAAATTAACAAAAAAAAAATGTATTCTTTATGTTGCATTACACGAGTAGTAATTTTTTGTGACAAGAGTAATAGTAGAAAATTACAGAGAATATGAGATTTTATTACTCTTGTAAATGCAGCATAGGACTCTCAGTGTGTAATTTGGAATATTTTATATTAAATTTGACCTTTCCTGTTTCCTATTTAATCTCACAAGCAAATGACCCATGACCTAAATAAAAACAAAACAAATTTCAAAGTTAATTTTGATTTTATTTGCTTACGAAAGAAATATATGGTAACCCTATTTCCGATAAAAGTTATAAATAAAATAATTTAAATATGCATTATTTTGAAGGGGCTTTGTGTTTTTTCGACGTAAAATGTTAGAATTAGTAGATACAATTTCAACCGCATTTACATTTCGGTTCCCATATGTGCAAAATAATAAATATCATGCATCGCCATTATTATATAATAGTTGATAGACTTACAAAATAAATACCATATCAAGCCTAACAGTTTGTTGGCATAGCAAATGATGTATACACACAAACTTAAAAAGTATTTTGTTTCATTCTTTATTAAGTTAACAAATATTCTGTTCTCTTTTTATCACCTCTTATTGGAAGAGACGCTTTCTCATAATAGGATTTTGCCGATCTCTATTAGAGCCTTAGAAGTGTCAATTTAGTATAAACGTGCATCTGTCATCCCATAAAGAAACTTCTGTTGCTACTATGAGTAGGAAGAGCCTCTCATAACTAGGCCATTTAAGGCTTTTAACAGTTTTAAAAGAATCTCGTAGCATTCTTTAAGATTACTTTTAGCTCCTCTTACCTAATCTAGTTGAACTCTTGGAGAATCTTATGAGATGAAAAATGTTACTTGGGAAGTATAGGGTAAGAGTTGAGCATTGTTTCGGTCTTCGAATTCATGATAAAAATAAGAGCCACAAGTTTAGTTGTCAATGGATAATGGTCTGTTGCATTCTACACAATATCTTGTTAAGTGAATCTGATTTGGATTTGAGTAATATGTTTTGACAATAATGAAATTGAAGACGTTGAAGACGGTCCATATAACAATAATGCAAATAGAAAACAATTTGAAATCAAAAGACAAGGATACTGTATTACTTGATGTTCGAATAAATGTATTCAGTAAATCTTTTCAATGTAAGGAAATTTATGTTATCAAAATATGTATTCTTATCTTTTTTTTCTTTCAGTATCCTACATCTCCAATACCAGAAGTTGATATATGTATCATTCCTCAAGCGAAAATAATAAAGAGTAAAACGAAAATTCAAATTCATTCAAGTTTCTTTTATTTTATATCACATTTTATGCGTAGAGTTAAAATACAAGGCAATTAAAATAAAAAATATTTGATTAATTTCATAGAAAAAAAAGTCATTCAATGGACAAAAGTAACAGTAAAACTTAAATATAAATACAAAAAAAATATGAATAACATAAAAAAATAACAAAAAATTCAAATAAAATGAAATAAGATACGGAATGCGAATGCAAAACAAAAAAGTTTTTCTTAGCTTAACTACTATGAAAAATATCCATATATATATACTGCACTTACTTACATATGAATATTTTTTTTAATCACATTTTGCGATTACACATTTGTGTATTTGTACTATTTTTTAACATTTTAATTTGTACTCCGTATTAAGAATTACTTGTTTTTATATTTCATTTCGATTTCCATCATTGCAATTCTTTCATCTTTTTGTATTTCAAGCTTTCTTAGTTCAAAATCATTTTTCATTTTGTCTTCAACTAGCTTAAGTCTTCTCTCGTCCAATTCTAGTTGTTTCCTGAATTTTTCTTTTTCCAAATTAAGTTCTTTTTCTTCAATGTCAGCTACCTGAAGCAGCTTTTCGTTTTCCAATTTTAGTTTTTTTTTTCTTGAAAAGCTTGCCTTTCATACTGTAGCTGCGTAAGTTGGCCAATTGCTGTTTTTGGTGCAAACTTACGCAATTTTTCCGCACATTTTATAGATTCACTGAAAGGTGAATTTGTTTATGTTGATGTTGTTGCTGTCGTTGGTGTTATTGCTGGCATTGGTGTTGTTGCTGGCGTTGGTGGAAGCTCATGTATTTCATTGTTATGTGATTCAACTTGGCTACCAAGACTTAAGATTTCGGTCATTTCCGTTGTTGTGAATATTTCTTCATAGCCAAGTACATCATCCGTCTGTTCGTCTTCACACACAAGAAAGTCTTGAATTTCGTATGCATGATACGAGCTTCCTCCTTCGCTTTTGTCCCCGAAAATTTCTTTTAATCTGTCGTAGTGTGGACAGATTTTCTGAATTTTACCTACATACAAACATAGGGAAAAATAGAATGTTTGTAGGTACGAGTACATAATCTGTATCCTAATTTATACTTTACCTTTAACACTACACACTCCCTCTTCAGTTCCCAGCAGACCAGCCCCAGTTGATTTTTGCTATTCGTTGGCTTTTAAAAATGAAGTTTTTAAACTTCTCACTTTCCACTTTATTAGGTCCCAGGTGGCATCTAGGGGTTTCTGGTCAAGACATTTTCTGTAATAAATCTGTGCTGTAGGCTTCTGTGATATTAATAAATGGTTGGTATTATTAAAATTCTAAATATGAAACAAATCTCACAATTTCCTGTTTCATGAATGAAATCTAGAATCATTATTATTTCCGATTCGCTCCACTTCTTAATAGGGTTTTCCCTCTGGCGGCGCTTCATTTTTTCCTTTAGGTCCATTTAATTTAATAAAATGAAAAGAAATTTTAAAAGCTAGTGACTCTTGCTGAGCTGTCAAAAATGCGACTGCAAATTTTACACGGTTGTATTTTACTGTTGCAATAGGTTTCGGGTATAGCTAAAGTGCGACACTATTGCAAAATTGCACTCCGTATATTTTGTTGTTGTAGTGTTGTAAGATTTTACACTTCTGCATATTTACAATGATACTAGACCTGTTGCATTAGATCGTGAATACCCCTAGTGTGAGCGTGAGTAAAGAGTTGCCAGTGCGTGGTACTCTATCAACTGCCTAAGCTAGCTTAAGGCGCCAGTTATAGCTATCATTGAAAACCATCATTGAAAATTTTGTTTTCACTTTTTGGGGTAGTTAAACTATGAATACTGAGAATGTTTGTTATACAAATGAAGCTAATCAATTATATATTTTACTTTTGCAAATAAAAATAAACAAATATGTTAAATATTTCTCAAGAAACTACTTTTAATTTTTCAATGATGAAAATCGTTTTCAATGAACAGCTGATTTTCGTTCCAACAGAGTGGAACACAATCGTTCCAATGATTTGTGTTCGATTCTCTTTCTATTCTCATGTGTCAGTTTTTTTTTCAATGATCAACTCTAACCTCAAAAAATTATTAAGGTTATCTTTGTAATTTATAGTGATGGGTAGAATACGAATTTAAAATGTGAGATATTCATTTTTCGAAATGAAGTGGTATTTCGTCTTACCTCAAATGTCCTTTAGGACATGCCTATTTTAATTAATTTAATTTTCAACAAAAAAATTCAATTGTTCAATGACGTCTCTGTAATTCTAAAAATCATGAAATTTTAATAAAACATACAAAGTTATATACACATGTATGTACCTAGATACGTACATATGTAGGTATACAAAAACATATTTATTATTCCCTTTTCATATTCTTCTTCTCAAGCGAGATGCAAGACACGACAAACGAGAGGCGACTAAAATTTGAAAACCGTCCATTACGAAATAGACAAACACTAGCACAAAAGACACTTAGAAAATAAAACATTCTTTTTTATAAAAAAAAATATTTAAAATGAATTCTATTAAGTAATGTCAAATTAAAAACTAAATACAAACATGAGGTTCAAAGCCTAAGTAAAAAAGCAGTGAGGACATGGATAAATAAATAAACAACCCTTTTTAAAGCTACATTCAAAATTTCGGTATTCATACATATATCTTATAAAGTAATTCTGTGGGAGTCGGTTTATGGAAAATAAAGCAGCGAGTAGGAGACTATAAACTAAACTGGAGTAAACGCTAATCACACACCCGAACCCCAAAGAAATTATTTTTTTTTTCTTATAGCTCATATAACTAAACTAACAAAAACAAAACAAGAAAACGATTACAGCAAAATAAAACTTTTAACTATAACAAACCTGTTTCTCCTTCAAACAAACAATAACAAACTTCCTTCAACACTTTTCAACCCTTTAGCTAGGCGCGCATATTCAATTTTAAGTTTCGCAACTGTTTGGATGCTAAAATGAAACATATGGGCTTATATGACCAGCCGCACACATGGAGCAACTCGATTCGAGTAACTAAAAAGTTTGTGTTTTGACACAAACTAAACGATTGCCTAAAATGAGTTCGCTATTTTGTGTTACATATAATTATATGCACCTGCGGGGACATTCAACTAAATAGTTGAGCAGTTTTCTCTAAGCTCAAGAGTGAAAAGTGTGAGCGTGGGTGAAGAGTTGCAAGTACACGGTGCTATATCAACTGGTGATTAAACTATTTTATTTCGATCACAGTTACAAGTGCGCGCCTAGCCTTTGGGTGATTATCTGAAATTCATTGTGGTGTATGCGACATTTTGTATTGCCTCATGAATGAGGTACCCATCACTAGTAATTTAGCAAGCATCCAAGCGACAGATATTTTCAATGACAGATCTTTTCAATGAAGCGAAATTATTGATTGCTATAACCGACTTGTCAAAAAATATTCCACCGTTCCACTGATTTGTGTTTCAATGATGGTTTTCAATGATAGCTATAACTGGCCCCTAAGTCTCGAAAATTATCTAGACTTATAGCTAAGAGTTCGTATAGACTTAATAGTAGTTGTTGTATTTACATGCAAAGCGCTTAGTCCCGATGACTTGCAAAAAAACACGCCTAATCTTCTTCTTCTTCCTTTTCTTCGGCGCTGTTATGATCTCGATGTCGAGGGGATCATAACTCTCCCACGTATCTGCTTTACACTAGTGATCCGCCTGTGGGGTTCGCCGGGTTGATCTCAGAAATCGGCGGCAAGCCTCCCGGTTTTGTATTGTTCCATTTTTGAGGCCAACTGAATGCTGGTGTTTTTGCATTTGTTTGTACCAGGAGTGTTTAGGCCTACCTTTCTTTTTATTCCGAATTGGAACGTTGTATGATATTGCCTTTTTGACGGGGTTCTCAGGATCTCTCCTTTGAACATGGCAATACCAACTGAGTCGGTCGTGTTCAATTTTTTGGGAAATGGTATTCTTAACATGAAGGCTTCCTCGGATCTTCGTACTTCTAATTCGATCAAGCTTTGTAACTCCTGCTGTCATACGAAGCATCTTCATCTCAGCTGCCGTTAGCTTACTCTCATACTTTGTGTACATTGTCCAACATTGTGAACCGTATGTGAGTGCTGGACGCACAACTGAAGTGTAGAGCTTTCCTTTCAGCTTAGGGGGCATTTTTCGGTCACAGAAGATAGCAGAATTTTCCCGCCACTTCATCCACCCTACGCTTACGCGATGATTGATATCGTCATCACAAGTAGCTTCGTTATTTATCATAGACCCCAGATATTTAAACTTTTCACACTTGGGAAGCACTACTCCATTCAAATAAATGTCTGGAATAGGCCTGTGTGGATCAGAAAATGGGCAGCATAGGTATTCTGTCTTTTTCGCGCTTATGCGGTACCCACTTCCTTCTAGAACATCCACCCATACGTCAAGTGCTCGTTGTAGGGATATCGGGTCTTCACTTATTATGGCTCCATCGTCAGCAAAGAATAACTGATGCACTTTTGGATCCGTCACTTTGCCTTCAAGCAGGTAATCAAGAACTGTAATAAAGAGCAGGGGACTCAAGACACTTCCCTGGTGTACACCTACTGTGATTTCGAATTCTTCGGTGACTCCAGCTGCGCATCTTACTTTAGTAACTGCTCCATCATACATGTCCATAATTATCCGCACATAGGTTTCTGGAACTCCTCGTTGCCTGAGGGCCACCCATATTAGATCTCGTGGTTGCCGATCGAATGCTTTTTCAAAATCAACCAATACGACATGCAAATCCTCCAAAGAATCCCGATGTTTTTCCATAATTATTCTTATACTCTGGATTGCATCCGTGGTTGACTTATCCCCGACAAACCCGCACTGGTCATCAGATAGCCTAATTATTTTTCGCAGTCGGCTACCCAAGACTCGCTCAACGATCTTCATGGTGTGTGACATCAGCTTAATCGAACGGTAATTATCACAGCTTCGAGTATCACCCTTTCCTTTATAAATTGGAAGAAGGTAACTTTCCCTCCATTGATTAGGCATGCGATCACCTCGTATAAGTTTGGAGACAAGAATCATGAGCCATCTAAACCCGATGTCTCCCATCTTTTTCCAAAACTCTGAGGGTATTTCGTCTGGGCCAACAGCTTTTCCCTTTTTGGAGTATTTTACCGCCTCACTAACTTCTTCGACTGTGACGTCGGATACTTCGCTTAAGTTAGGTGAAGCTATTGGAAAGTATAGCCTTGGAAATTGTTTGTTTAGAAGTCCGTCACAATACTGTCGCCACCTGTGAAGAATTTCATTGTCTTCCACAAGTAGTTGGCCTTGAGCATTGTTAATGAACTTTGGCGAACAAATCTCCTGGGCATTTCTTCTTCTTTGAGCGGCTATTTTGAAGATAGTTGCACCCTTATTCGTGTTTTGCCGTAGCTCTTGAATAGCACCAGCTGTCGGGGTAGAAATTTCATCCAGCTCCCGATACAGGTTTTCTGTATTCTTTGCTTGAATTTGGGCGCACTTCTTCTTCGCTTCTTTCTTGCAGTTTCTATATTCCACTTCGAGGCGTGACTTTTGCTCTGTATCATTAGAGGGGCACTTCGACCAAGCCTTGAAAGCCATTTTCTTTTTACTTATAACTGATTTAGCTTCATCATTCCACCACCATGTTTCTTTGCCTTGTTGGTTGTGTCCTTTTGAAACCCCTAACAGTGTTTTGGCTTTTTCTTTGCAAGTTCTCTGTAGGAGATCCCACATACTTTGTGCTGTACTCTCTTCATTTCGAACTATATCGGTGTTGTTATACAGAACGTTTTGCATGTTCGAAATAAAAGCTTCGCCTTTTTCCTTCTCCAGATTATACCATTTGATCTTCCCAAAAGTTTTTGTATGTTTGTTGTCGTTCACTGTCTCCATAAAAAATTCTGTCAGTAGGAGACGGTGTTGGTGGGCGATCGCTTCTCCTAGTATCACTTTGCAATCTTTTACCCGGGGTTTCATGAAACTAGATACCAAATGGTAATCAATCTGGGTTTCATTTCCACCACTGCTGTAAGTGACCAGGTGTCGGCTTTGTTTGACGAACATGGTATTTAGTACGATAAGACCGTATGTTTTGCACATGCTCAGGATGTCTTCACCCGGAGGGTTCCTGGTGCCGTATCCGAGGCCTCCATGGCAATCTTCATAGTCTTCGTTTGTCTTCCCGACATGTCCGTTCAGATCTCCGCCCACGAACAAAAACTCTTCCTTTGGGATGTCCTTAAGTAGATTGTGAAAGTCTAGCCAAAATGCATCTTTTTGCACCTGCTCACATCCAATTTGGGGAGCATATGCAGTGACAATATTCCACAACATTCCTTTAATCACCAATTTAAGGGACATCAAACGGTCGCTGGATTTCGAAATGGTCAATACGCTGCCTAATAGATGTTTTGCAAGGATGATTCCGATTCCGTTTTTACCCTTTTCCGTTCCATAGTAGAACATCTTATAGTTTTTTGTCCTCGTATCCAAGAAACGGGCCCTGTTTCCCGTGTTTCGCCATTTTGTTTCTTGAACACATAAGATGTCCACTCGCCTTCTTTTCATCATCTCTTCCAACTCGAAGCTTCGACCTGTCATACTGCCAACGTTCCAACTCGCAACTCTCAGATTTTGTATAATCTGCGGCATTACTTTGCTAGCCCCCGGAATCCGTCTAGCTCTGACCCGAGCATTGCTGCTCGGTCCAGGATCAGTACCATGTGTAACAATGGTAGTGCCTGGCGGGGTAGTGTCATTTTGGACGAGTACTTCCATAATGCTTGAATTCACAAAACCCGTTGTAAGTATCGACGTGTGCATGCTCCAGTTTTGTATTTGATCTCTCTTTTACGGCACCGGTGATCTCCAGTCGTGCCAACCCAGGGACTGGCATGCACACTTTTGGGAAAGTTTATAGGTGTTACGTGTCGCTAGGTTCACCTTGCTGTTTGTGGCCTAGATGTATTTACTCCTTTAGTCGCCTTTTACGACAAGCGGGGAGGCGCTGCAGGAATATTCTAACCCGTCCCTGCACAGGAAGCAAAAAAAAAAAAGGAAAAAAAAAAACACGCCTAATAATGGAAGTTAAAGCACCACAGGATATAGAGAACAAGGAGACAGAAAACAAATATTTTGTGTTTTATTTTGTTTCATTTTCATTAAACGGCAATATTTGCTTTAATAGGCGACGATAAATAAAACGCATCGGGGCATAAGAAAACTTGGCAGCCACTGTGCTGTGGAATGACATTTTACAAACAAACAAAACAAATCTCATCTCTTTCTCATATCTTCTATCGAACATTTTTGAAATTTCCATCCTTCGTCGCTATCTTTCACCATAGAAGAAGAAATATGTACTTGTTATTCAACGTCTTTCACAAATTAATTAATTTTTTCAGAAAACTTACACTTCTTTGACGAATTTGGCTTTGGGTTGTGGGTAAATTCCACCTCCATTGCGTCCCATTGTTGCACCGGAATGGAAAAAGTTGATACGCAGATACTTATACTCTCCTTCCACCGATTGTGAGATATTTTTGAGCGGCACTATTGGAAACTAGATATTTGAAACTAGATATTGGAAACTAGATATTTTGGGCGCAGCTGTCAACGTCAACTGTATAAAAAAAAAAAAACAAATTTCTTCTTGTTTTCTTTTATCTGACGTTTGTATACAATTCATCGCTTTGGTAGCATAGTTTTAAGCCTCGATAAAAATTATGCCCCGAAAATTCTCGGGGCATCGCTGATGCCCATAGTCGCTTAGTTGTTGTTGCATTTATCATGTGAATTGTTTGCCCAAGGCATCGTTTTATTTATCTTCGCCTATTGAAAATGTAAAAAAAACACACCTAATATCTGTTCAAATTGTGTTTGCGACCTAAAGAAAGCGTTCAGAAAGTCTAGAATTATTCGCTCAGCGACATCTAGAAGATGGTAGAATCATCAAAACAATCCAGTTGATTGTCACAATATATTTAATTTCTCAATATACAAAAATTTCGTAATACTTGATAAATAAGATAAATTTTTAAATGGCTTCATTTTGTCGTCAAATTTTAAAACATAACTTAATAAATGCTACTTGGAAGCATGCAAGGACGCCTGCCAGATTCTACAGCTCTGGACAAGATTTGAAATTCGACAAGGAAACATTAGATAAACTGGTGAGGACAAACAAAGTGGTAGTGTTTATGAAGGGTAATCCTGAGCAGCCACGGTGTGGGTTTAGTAATGCTGTGGTTCAGATAATGCGAATGCATGGTGTTTCTTATGACGCGCATGATGTCCTACAGAGTGATGAACTAAGGCAGGGTAAGTTCTGTGACTATTTGTAACCTCCATGTAATCTAACTTCCATTTTGAAGGAGTGAAAGACTTCACAAACTGGCCAACAATCCCACAAATATTTATAAATGGAGAATTTGTCGGTGGATGTGATATTGTTCTGCAAATGCATCAAAGTGGCGACTTAATAGAGGAACTAAAAAAGGTTGGAATTAAAAGTTTACTGCTAGAAGAAGTCGAAAAAAAAACGGACAAATGAATTTTGTTGAACTTTTAAATTTGTGACTTTATTTTATAGAAATAAATATTAAATATTGCGATTAGTAAACATTGAAATATTTAAAAATCATTTAATTTGCTTAATTATTTCAAGAATTCTGCCCTCGGCTTCCGATATATGCGCAATATCCAAAATATTTCGACATTTCTTACGGAATTCTAGATTATTGGATGTTTTAATAAATACTCCAATTGATGCCGCAATCGATGTTGAATACTTTAACTGATCCTTGTTACAGATCATTATCTTTTGTCCAAAAAAAAAACGTTACTACCACTTATTAAATGAAGAAATGAATATGGTGAAATAATACTGAATAATAATAAGAGTTACTGTTACATTTCAGTCGGAACTTCGAATTTTATACTTTCTAGTTCTGATAATCAGAATAACTGGCAAATTTTAAGAGGGATTTTGTAATATTCTTTCTGATAACAGTATTGTTATTAAAAGTTATAACTGAATCAGAAAACATTTATCTTTCTAATTTTTACAGTTAAAGAAGGAGAAAGAAACTACGTCAAATTTGGAAATGTGCTCTAAAGCCGCTCATTATAAAACGTGGGCCGGTATTCACCGAGCGCTCATATCTTTATGAGCGCTCATAACTTACAAAATCCTCACTCATTTCTTGTATAAAAGCCTTTAATTAATTAATGTTTTGGATTCGAAAGAAAATCAAAAACTAATAAAATTTTCCCTTTCATGGCCTAACGATGTGGTATTTTTTGAGTTATGAGCGCATTCATAAAGTTATGAGCGCTAGGTGAATAGCAGTCGTGATGTTCAGGTTGCAAGCAATGACCCAGATTTTTCGTCCCACATTTCAACTCGACACCGCTGAGCGAATGGGATCGAGTCGAACGAAGCTCATTTCAATTCAATACAGGTATACAAAGGGTCGAAGCGAGCTTCAAGTAATTCGTAAATTCAGTACACCGAATTTGGCTATTACAAAATGCTTCATTACCATTATGCATGACACTTATTGGACCTGCCACCTCATCCTCGTTGTCTGAGTCTGTTAATAGACGTCTAACTGTTGCAACAATTTTATGATGTTTACGTTGTGCTTTCGGGCAGCTATAGTGCAGTTGTAACATCTGACTTCGGGTAAACTTTGAAGTTTTAGGGCGGTGTTTGACTTCGGTTTGCTGGCAACAGTGGTTGTTGCAACAGCGTTGGTCTTCGGTTGATGTGTCACCAATCGCTTTTGTTCGTAGTGATCAAGCCTCGATAATAATGCTATCGTTGATAAGCGTGATTTTGGCGCTCTCATCGTTAAATCCATCGATAACACAAGTCTGCAAAAAAAAAAAAAACAACGAAAATTGGGAGCTGTTTTGTTTTTTTGCGTAATTCTTATGATTTTGGATGTGCTGATTCCGAAAATGACTTTCATTTTGTTATTGAACGTCACGTTATCTGACAATGTGGGTATCTATGTTAAACAATTTATCATGTTAAAATAAAAGATAAAAGACTACACATTTTTTTTTAAATTTATAATTGCGTAACAAAACTTATTTTTTTATCTAAAATACATTCATTAGTAAGCACATATCTTTTCTCCAGTGAGACTCCTTTTGGTACGTTTTCACTTTTGGGAAGCATATGGAGTGTCTCTCAGAAGCGTCCAACAGTAGTCTGCCATCATTGAGACGCTCCATCTTCCCTGGTATCTTTTTTCCATCTAATTAATATCTTAGTGAAATCGTTAACCTTGCTCTTCACTCACATCTCCTAAATTATCTGAAAAGTATTCGAGATAGGAATGAAGAAAATGTACTTTTAGGCCGGTATTCACCGAGCGCTCCTAACTTAAGAAGCTCATAAACCTATTCACCAAGCAATATTAGTGAAGATATACGAGCGCTCTTAAAAGTTAGGAGTGGTCCAGACCACTGAAGAGAGAGTGGCTCTCATTTTCGAACTTCGAAAAACACTTGCGAGTGGTTGGTGAATACCCCACAGAAATTTCAAGTTAAGAGCCTCATAAAGTTAAGAGCCGTTTAGGAGCGCTCGGTGAATACGAGCCTAACAATAAGGGTATTCATGGAACTCAGCTTAATTTTTTCCTCATTTCTGCGGAGATGAAAATATCTGGTTTCTGAGAGGTTTATCGGGGTTTTCCGTTTTTACATGAATACTCTTAATAAGGGTATCCATGCAACGAGATAATTTTCCGCTTTGCGGAAATATATAACTTTGTATAACATGTTTGCATGAACACCCATTAAAAATACTTGCGTAAATGTGGGAAATATTCAGCTGTTCGTCAGACGTCATCACGCATAAAAACTGTTTATCAAAAATGTATTTCGTTCGAAACTTTAACTTAAAAAAGTGGTTCTGTTGATTAAAAGATACCAAGAACAAGCAAAACAAGATTTTTTTTAATTGTATGAAAAAATTGCTTTAAATGACTTAGCGCTTTTGTGAAATGTCAAATTAAAAAACACAATCGATATTTTCTTTAGCTAATCAGATTTATTTCTTCTCTTTCCGCATCAAATTCGTGAGATAATTTTATCAGATCTGCAGAAAGTTTGTCCCATACAAACTTTGACAGCTCGTTTCTGCGGAGATAAAATTATCTGGCTTATTTTAAATTTCAGCTGTCAGGCGGAGTGGCTGGAATTTGTAAAAAAATATAAAGAACATACAGAATTATGGAAAAATTAAAGGTATTAAGTATAAACATTTTTGCAGTCTCCTGGTGAAGAGTCCTAAAACTTTATTAAAATCACAACGTGAAAAATGTTCGGCGTTTTGGAAGTCAATTTTTTGCCCAAATTCTTTTTTCCTTCTTCTTTTTCATCTTCCATACAAGTATTTTATATTAAAAATACATAACATAATCACTGTCACTACTCATGGCTATATGTTTTGGCTTTTTTGAACAGTTAATAACTTTTGGTTTTATATCCCAATTTTTTAGACTTTGGAAAGAACTGCATACTTGATGCACTATTATGCACTATTGCTCCCACTAGAGTATGCAAGACGTTCACATTTATAAATAACTGTAAAAGGCCTATCTACACGGTTAAAAATGTTGGCATGTTTTTTAATACAGCCTCTGTATTACAGCCGTATGCAATACAAGAAAAATTTAATTTTAATATTGTCAGTTTATTAAACTTTTTTTGAAATAATTTGGTATTAAAATTTAATATTTTTGTATTAAAATACACATTGCAATACTGTTTTCTCTAAACTTTCATCTCGAAATATTTCAATCTAATATTCAAGTTCATATTATAACCCTATAGTTATTAAAATTAAATTTTAACCTAAATATTATTATTTTTTAGTAAAAGTTGACTTTAAAAAAGACGCCCATTTCGATTATATTTTAATACGAAATTATTTAAATGAGTCCCATTTTAAGGCTTGTATTTGGTTTGAATACAAATGCGGTTCGAGTTGACGATAACACTAATACAATTTAAATTCATTTTTTTTTGTATTTTAAATAAACCTCGCTGTTATTACTTTTTAATAAAACTGAAATTATCTTTTAATCCTTGACAAGTATTACATTTTAACATTTGTGTATTAGTTCTGCTTAACTAGCGCGTTACGCTAAGTTTTTAAACGCTCGTGTGTATGTATACCCTGTATTACTAATTTTTAATATCCCAGTATTGCTTTTAAATACTTCTGAATTTAGTTTTAACCCTTCGGTATTATATTTCAACATTTTTCTATTACTTTTGGATACCGTTTTAGACTTACCTACACAAATATTTTTGTATGTGCTAGTAAACTCCAGCGTCACATTTTAATACATCACAGTATTACATTCTAATGTAATGGAATTTTTTTTAACCTTGCATTACTAATTTTTAATATTCCAGTATTGCTTTTAAATACTTCTGAATTTAGTTTTAACCCTTCGGTATTACATTTTATTATTTTGTTTGTATTAGTTTCGAACCAAAAGGATATTTTTCTTAAATGCATTGTATTGTTAACAATGGCGTCTTGTGAAGGTGAACTAAGTGGAGTTTTTTTAAGGGTCAAAAATGCAGATAAATTAATATATAAACAAATAAAAAAAAGATCGAGTGACGAACCTGGTACAATAACTAATGAGGATATTCTTTTAACAAGTAAGTAATACAATCTTATATTCCATGTGTTTTAAGACGTTTTAACTTCGAAGTTGCACACTCTTTTTAGTATAATTGTGTCATATGCAATAATTTTCATGTTTTTTTAGTTTTGGAAGGCGAAGAAAACTTTTGTAGTTTTATCCTTAAAGATAAGGACGACGCAGAAATACCGCTTCATAATCTCGTGAATATAGTGGGACAATTTTCTGGTTGTGCCTGCTTTGTAATAAAAATTGATCGCTTTGACAAAGAGCAGCCTGGTGCAGTCGGAGAAAATTTAAAGCAGCACAACGCAGCTATTGGAAGTGATGTAGTTATATACAAAGAAGTAAGTTTGTCAAACATACATATCATATTTTTAGTTTGTGATATTTATATGACTTTTTCCTTTATTTCAAGGGCTTAGAAGCATATATTAAAGCTAGCCCGGCAGCATACATTTTAGATGAGTATTCTCGATCAAATTCGTTAAAAGATTCATCTAGAAGGGCTCTAGTTACAGCGGCGATGGACTACTTACGCTCCATTTGTGGAAACTATCCTTCGAAAGAAGCGAAAATTGCTTGCGCAAAAGCAATAATATTAATTTTTCCAACCTTCAAAACTCCAAACAGTAAAATCGGAGGATATGTAAGTACATAATTTTATTTTTATTATATAATCAATTAAACACTAGATTTATAACCAAATTAAAAAATAAACCTGATAAGTACAATCAAATTAGGTTTTTGCATCATAAAATGATTAACAGTAGGTATTTTCTTTCATTTAATTGTTCCACGAATTTTAAATAAGAAACAAAAAATATTGTCTCCCCAAAGAAGTTTTTATTTAAAATTGTTCTAATGAACCTCTGATTTTTTGTATAATTTTAATTTACTATGAGGTTTTTTGATTGAAATGCCATTTATTAATTATTATAAAAGAAAGTTTATTCATTTCAACACCTTTCAAATTTTATATTAAGCAGTTAAAGTTAAAGTTGTTTGTTAGACTTTCGAGATTTTATTATTATTTTTTCATTGAAGAAATAAAATATGTTAAGTTATATTTATCTCCGAGGTAGACTTAATAAATTAACTGAATTTTTTCTTCATAACATCGTTTGCATTTAGTTCAAATTGCTACGGTTTTGATATTCTTAAGTATTATTTGGAAATATTTCGAATTGACTTTTTTTCAAACCATATTATAGGAACTATTTTTTGATCCAACTTCAAACAAAGGCTACTTAGCTAGCAAAATTAAGAATATCAACATAAAACGCCATAAATGTGATGGTACTTATGGTCAAGTCAAGTCCCTCAAATTAAGTCAATCCCTCGACAACGTGGCCACAAACTCTGGGAATACTACTTTAGAGAAAGAAGATAAAGAGTTTTTTGAGAATTGCTTGGCCATAGAGCAGGAAGAAATAATCAAACAACGACTTTTAAAAACATTGGAATCAAGAAATCATATTTTGCAAGAGCCAATAGATTTATTCAAACAGTTCAATTTTTTTATTTTCAACACAAATTTGGTACCTGCTCTTCGAAACTTTTGTCAAATTATTATATCTTTTAATCAAATATTATGTATCTATAACCACTTAGATTTTATTCGACTTCCAAATTCGATACCCTGGAGCAGAACAACGCTTTTTGAATCAATGGAAAAAATATGCTTCTGTGGTAAAAGATATTTTCTGTGAATTGTTTACCGAGAAAAGCATTAAGGAAATCGAAGGTTTGTATAAATTTACAATGCATAATTTGTCACTTTAATTAAATATCAAACTTAATTTATAGATTGGAATCAAGAAATATCATCATTCCTTTTATTACTTCGAATGCTTCCATCAACTTCACAAGGCCCAAAATCTAAAGAGAAGAAGAGGTCAAGTTTTGAAAACTCCATTTCTAAGCTCATCAAATTTGAAGAGGTACTAATTAAGAAAAATCTTTTATTTTGTTTCTTTTACATAAATGAATATATTTATACTACATAGTTGAATACTCCAAAAAACAACTATGACTTATTGGACAAACAGCCACATATAATTGCAGTTGGGCCAAATAAGCAAGCTGTGTCGCAATACTTCATCGTTGTGGACAAGAAAATAATTTGCTGTCCAATCAATTATAGCTTTTGTGAAACTTTTGACCTTTTTTTTAAGATATTTTATGTTTTTAACATAGAGTTTGATTATAGCCTCAAAACGTTTTTAGACTTTTTTGCCATATGTATTTATAATATTCAAGAAAGTCCTAAGACAAGTAGATTGATTGAAATTCAATCGAAATTTCATAATAAGTTTTCGGAGGCAGCTTAAGAACTATGGTTTTTTTTTGCTTTGTTTGTCATAGAAAGTTTTCATCTGCTTCTTTTGTTATTTTTCATTTGAGATCAGATCATTTTTTTATTAATGAAAAAAAACAAAAACTAAAATGTATTTCTAATTTAAGTTGTGATAGAGAGTTTTGCACATTTAGCGGCTTGCGACGTCATGTTGCCCATTGTACGTCAGATTTGCCAAAAGGTGAAATACAATCAAACCTTTTCACTTATAAGAAACAAGATGATATGAATAATAATCTATTTTATGAAAACGACCTTGCAATAAGCAAACAAAACAAGAACACTAAGTTGTTCGAAGCAGTAAATGAATTTTCTAACCATTTACTATCAATGAGTATTTCGCAGACAAACGTTACCAACATTCTCTCAATGACAAGTGATCTTGTTGATAACGTTTTTTCTAATGTAATTTTATTAGTTGAGGAAGCAAAAAGTTCTTCAACTGATTCCACTTTTGATGTTTACAATTTACTTACAGCTTGTAAAAATAATTTTCTAGACGATTTTAAAAAATTAGATTCATCTTATAAAAGGCAACAAAAATTAAATAATGACGAGCTTTTTGTAAGTACCACCTCCAAAAATTTGGGAGGTCGTTGGGAACAAAAATATGACCGGCAAAGCAAAATTTACAAAGATATATATGTGCAATGTACTTTTCAGTACATACCAATTTTAGAAAGCTTAAAATCTATATTCAACAATAGCTTTTTTTATGATCTTTACAATTCAAAAAAACACACATGTAAAAAAAATGAATTCCAAAATTTCTGTTGTGGGAAAACCTTCAAGTCCAACAATTTTTTCAAGGAAAACCCAAATGCTATTCAAATACAATTGTATTATGACGACTTTGAACTAGTCAATCCTTTGGGTAGTAAGACAAGTATTCACAAAATCGGATCCGTATATTTTCGTATGTTGAACCTAGGATATAATTTCAACTCTCGAGTAGATAATATACATTTAGTAGCTTTGTTTTATACAAATGACTTAAAAAATGATGGGTGCGACTTTAACACAGTTTTAAGACCAATTGTTAAAGATCTTGAAGTTCTTGAAAAAATCGGCATTGAAGTGAATAATGTTTTCTTAAAAGGTACTTTAGTGAGTCTAAGTCACGATAATTTGGGAGCAAACTGTATGTTAGGATTTGTTGAATCATTTAGGGCTGTGCACTTTTGTCGCATATGCAATATGACTCGGTCAGAAACCCAAAAAGCTTTCAAAGAAAATGAATCTAAAATTCGAACAACAGCGGAATATTCAAGTTTATTTAACGAAGATAAGACTAAATTATTTGAAGATTTCATTGATTCTAAAGGTGTAAAGAGATACTGCATTTTAAATAACCTTTCTTATTTTGATACTATCAACAACCCTAGTGTAGACACAATGCACGATATACTTGAAGGGACTGCACCTTTTATCATGAGAGCATTCTTAAAAAAACTTGTGGAAAATGATTTTCTGAAAGTTGACAGTTTAAACAAAAAAATTCAATCTTTTCATTTTGGCTACACATTTCGGAAAAGCTTACCATCTACCATAAGCTTGGAAAAGGCTCCGACTAACTTAGGCCTAACAGCTAGCCAGAACCATTGTTTAATTTTACATTTCCCCTTTATTTTTCATGAATTTTCTACTGCATTTCCAAAGCTATGGGTAGGTATTTTAACAATGATTGAAATAATAAATATTATTTTTGCCCCAAAAATAACAACTCCAACAATAGAACGACTATCTGTTGTTATAGAAAAACATCTTAAATGTGTTTCAGAAGAATACAAGCTTAATTTTTTACCCAAACATCACTTTTTACTTCATTACCCTCGCATTATTAAAATGATGGGCCCACTCATCAATATGTCAACATGTAGGTTCGAATCAAAACATCGTTTTTTTACAAAGCTAAACGGTAATATTAATAATTACATAAATATTTGTAAGACACTAGCCTTAAGACATCAGCAACATATTTTCCAAGCTTGGGAAAATAAACAATTTACCGAAACAGCAAAATTTGGGAAACTAAGAAAGTTAGGTTTTATCGCAACAGATATTTTGGACATTTCATCAAAAAGTACCCTGGATAGTGTTAAAACAAAAGAGTCTTACGAGACTGACTATGTTGAATTTAGTAATGGTTTTCATTATAAAATTAATTGTTTCCTTTTTCGAGAACTTGACCATTATTTAAGAATTGACAAAATCTTTAAAATTGAATCAAATGCTTATTTTTTATGTACTCAATATATAAAAGACGGCTTAGACACCCAAATTAATATGTTCAATGTTGTGAAAAAAGATTACAAAGTTTTTTTAAAGTATGATAACTCTGTTTTCACTAAACCACTTCAACATTATGAATTGAAAAACAAAATTTTTGTACTTCAACCTTATTTTAATGAGTAACATGTTTATTTGTTCTGTATAAAATTATATATTTTATTTTAAGTGATTTAAAAATGTCTTTGGATTTTGTAAAAGTAAAAGTTTCTTATGTTTAAATAAATATATGCAATTAAAAAAGTAACTTACGATTTGTATTGTGGAAAGTTTTGGTTTGAAACATGATGGGTTGATCGTAGAGCTATATCATGGAACTTTGTCCTTCGTGGTAACATTTTGTAAGTATGTATTATATTTTCAGGATTATATTTTCAAAAAAATAAAATAAATCATTTTATATATAAAAAACAATACAATTGCATCTTGGTGAAGTTATTACCCTTTATAAAAAAAAATGCAAACTGCATTACAATAAAGTAATAACATAAGATATAATGAAGTTTGATGTTAAAATGTAATACCTTTTGTATTACAATAACAACTTTTAAAGATTCAAATTAACCCTATTTGCTATTAAACTGTAATACATTTTGTACTTTTTTATAACTTACTTATTATTCAAATTCAGTGCACTAAAATGTTTAAATATAATACCTTCCATACTGATATCAAATCCAATAGTTGTATTTAAATATATAATTTTTGGTATTTGATTATAATAACTTGTATTAAAAACAAAACTTCATTGGTATTTGAATATAACACGATCATATTCTTTTTAAATATTATTTGTATTTAAAACAAGTATATAAACTATTAAATTGTATGTGAAATTACAGATGTCAATACGCAGTTTATTTAATTCTAATTAAAATGTATTAAAATCCCAGTCAACGTTTTAGTATGTAGGGTTCGATTTAAATACTTTTGGCATAAAACGAAGTTTTTTTCGGTGTTAAAATATAATATTATTATCATAATTTCAAGTAGTACGAATTATTTAATTTCAATAAAGCACTTATTTATTTTCCAAATTAAATATATCCGGAATATTAAAATTAAATCATTTTCTGGTGTAGTCATATATACAACCCAAAAAATATTTAATTTAATGCCAGGATTTTTAACCGTGTAATTATGCTAATTATTTTTTGTTATCAATCACACCCAAAAATTGCTGTGGGCTCTTAGTCTATTATGTGTAGTCATATGACGGACTATATATTTCGTGTTTTAAAACATGTTGTTAAACTTGTTTCATGTGTATGAACCGCTTAAGGAAAAAATAGTTTTTCAGGGCAATTAAGAGCCTTTTTATTTTATTTTAAATAAAATTAAAAATATATATTGAAGGCACGAATAGAACCTGAATTTATAGTGCCTTACAACTATTAATTATTCCTGTATGAGTTTTGTCGGTCAGAATGCCTTTTTCGAACGGCTAAAGCGAGAAACAGATTTGCACAGGGACTTCAACAGCAATTTTGACAACCAAATCACTCTTTTTAGAGCCACTGATTTTAAATGGCTTAGACCTTAATCCTAAATTCGATGTCGCTTTGCAAATGCTACCAACTGTTTAGGCGAAGTTATTCAGGTTTATAAACCCTCGAATGAAAATGTGACAACAACTTTTTTTGTTTCGTCTATTTATTTTGGTTTTGACAATGGGAGAGCGTCTTAAAGAATTACTAAAAAAAATTATTTTATTACGACAAAAGGCGTTATGCGTAGTATAGTAGGATTTTATATGAATAACAAATACAACATCCGCAGTAGGATCACTGCCGATAAAAGGAGAAGTGAAATCCTGCTGCGGATAGAGATTTGACGTTTATTCGAGTATTCGCAGTGATCCTACTGCGGATGTTGTATTATTTGTCATTCATATAAAATCCTACTGCACTAGGGATAACTATTCCAAAAAAACACGGCTATGACGCATTTCACGTTCATTTTTGTCAAATATTTCGCGAGTCCATATCCTTCTTATCTTTCTTCCCGCAATCACAAAGAGAACATTTCATATGACAAAAATGTCATCATCACTAAACACAGTTTTTCCATATAATTGTACGCAAAATCATTTCGCATTTGCAGCTATTTTGTTTATTTGTTTTTATGCTTTTCTTAAATTAATTTTATTAACATTAATCTTATTTATAACCATCATAAAGCTGGACAAAAATTCATGCAAACTGGCCTAATTATCGAAAACTTACAACTAACAACTTACTGGCTCTATGCGGGCGCCTTAGAAAATATCTTGATTGTAATGCCCTTCGTCTTAAAAACTTTATTAGGCGTGTTTTCTTGCAAGTCCATAAGGCTGAAAACGCACAGGATAAAGCAAAACATGTTTTTTTGTTTCGTGAAACAAGAGAACATTGTTTCTTATGAGACTAAACATACCAAAGAAAACGAAAAAAAACACATGTTTTTGTTTTGAAGTGTTACGATGGTGGTTGTCGAAAATACATGCTATTGTATACGAGCAACACACACCGAATGCAACAAAATTGTTTCGAACAAGGGTCGTTGACCCAAGAAGAAGCCCTATCTATAATTATAAAGAAGAAGCCCTATCGATAATTATAAAGATAAGGAACATGCCAATAAACTTACTATTGATAAGCTGTGGATTGCTACTTCCTACTATGAGATTTGAAGATTGGCAAGATTAAAAGCTTTTTTCTTTTCTTATAAATAAACACATAATGTCTGTTTTGTAATCTTTCAGCCGGAGTTAAGCTTTTACGATAGTTCGTATTTTGTTTCATTTCAACGCACACCAAACGAAACAAAAAAACAAAACGTTTTGTTTTGTTTTATTCTGTTTCGCTTGGTGTGTTCAAATAAAAAATGTTTTTTTGACTATCGAATAAAAAACGTTTTGCTTTATCCGGTGTGTTTTCAGCCTTAATTGATAATTTGTACAGAGAAGTCAAAAGTGACGTTTTTAGATGCTGGTTGATGCAAGTCTCAATTACTACGTTTATATGAGGTATTGAAGGCGACCACGGTGTCGTATAATAGTATAACTGCATAACATCCAAAATATCAAAAGTGACAAAACGTAAAATACTTTTTTTATTTTGCTACTTGGTTATTTTGTTTGCCATTATCGTGCTATTAATTAATTTAAATAAACTGAAATTGTAAAATCAAGTGTCCAAAAAGTAAAAAGGAATAAAAAAAACTATCGTGTGTTGAAAAGTCACTGAATATATTAAAAAATGATTGTGCTTGCCACCGGACACAATCCTACTGAACCGAAAGCGCTCTGATCCACTTTGTGCGAAGACGTCTCGGCTATAAAGAGGCAGTGGATTTTCTCAATTCTTAGGCCAACGTGGGATATTAGCGAAATTACCATTCTTTTCTGAAACAGCTCTCGACTGTCTAAATAGAAAAATACATCGGGTGGAATAAAGCCGCTTAGACGTACACTCTAGTTATAATCGTTGTCAGAGTAGTAAGCCCCAAAAATAAGGCTGTAGATCGAGGACATAACTCTTGCCATGTGACCGCGGATCAGCTATTACAAAAAATTGTCAATTCTGTTTATGTTGGCTCTGTTGTATAGAACCTGGTTGGAATAATAATGTTGGTACTCCGTTTCTGGTGTTCTGTGTAATCCAAGGCAACGACTAAAACCCACCAGGCTGTTTGAAATTTGTTATTATTATTTTTTTTATTATAATTATAATTATTATTATTTTTTATTTTTTATTTTTTCTAAGATTTGTTTTGTTATTTTCATAAATGCGGCGCTTTGTGTTTTTCTTTCCAAGTTAGTAGAGAAAGGCATTTTTTCATGATTTAATTTTGCCATCCAGTTGCGCACTCCAAGACTTCGGGCTTCCTGGTCTAAGCCATCTCTCCAGCGCAAGCATGGTCTATCACGTTGTCGTCTACCATAGAATGTACCACAAAGAACTTTCCGAGCAGGTTCCTCTTCGTTCATGCGAGCTAGGTGCCCTGCCCACCGCAGTCTACCGAGCTTAATTTTTGTCACGATATCTGCTGCTAGGTAGATTCCGTACAATTCATGATTGTACCGTCTCCGGAATCGTCCTTTCTCACATATGGACCCAACAATTCTCCTTAAGACTTTTCTCTCGAACGCAGCTAAAAGGTCGGAGTGCCTTTTGTAAGCACCCAAGTCTCGGATCCATATGTGAGTAATGGCAGGACCATGGTCCTGTACAGCAGCAGTTTTGAAGTTATGGTGAGATTTCTGGATTTGAAGAGCTTTGACAGACTATAGTAGGATCTGTTGGATTTGAGAAGCCGCCCGCGTATTTCTTCTTCTATATTGTTTTCGGCTGCTACTATTGACCCAAGGTATTTAAAGGATTGCACCACTTCAAATTCGTGCTCCGCTACCTTGATTGTTTGACCAACTGTTCCTATCGCATTCGACGCCACCATGTACTTTGTTTTACCTTCACTAATGTGCAGCCCCAGATTTTGTGCCGCCTGCTCGATCTGGATGAAGGAATCATATACAGCTTGTTCGGTTCTTCGGATGATTTCGATGTCGTCTGCGTAAGCCAGTAACTGGCTGGACCTGTTGACGATGGTCCCTCTTGTTGCCGTGCCAGAGTCACGGATTACTTTCTCCAACGCCAGGTTGAAGAGGAAGCAGGCCAAACCGTCCCCTTGTCGGAGTCCATTAAAGATTTTGATTGGTCTGGATAGCAATCCGGCTATTTTTACTTGGCTTGTTACGTTGGTCATGGTCAACCTACATAGTCGTGTAATTTATTTGGGATGCCGAATTCTCTCATGGCTTTGTAAAGTTCTACCCTGGCTATGCTATCATAGGCGGCCTTAAAGTCTATAAACAGATGGTATGTTGGGATGTTGAATTCTAGACATTTTTCCATCGCCTGCCTAAGGGTAAAGATCTGATCAGTTGTTGATTTGCCTGGAATGAAACCACACTGATATTGTCCGATGACGGTTTCAGCGTATGGGGTTATCCGGTCTTGTAGGATAGAGGAGAGTATCTTATAGGCTTTACTCAACAACGTGATACCTCTTTTCTCAGTATTCCTTTTTTTTTATAGAAAAAAGGAATACTGAACAAAATTTAAAGTTTTTGATGCCTCTACATACATAGATAATAGAGTATATACTATTGTTTATAATACTCTATGTGGTTTTATTTTTTGTTATCTGATTAATATTTTAACGATTGATTTCTGTTATTTACTAATGACTTCCCATAATCGTTTTTACACGTATTTAAATCATACTTACTCTTTGGAACTAGCACCAACTCATAATGTGATATTGGTTTATTAATGCTAGCTGTACAGAAAAACACAATCATCCTCATTTAAAACCGACAATAAGGTATTCTTAGAACTACAGTGTATCGTCTTAATTTTAATGTTATTGAATTAGCATTAAAATCATGTGCCATATTGGACCACCATTCAACTTACTTATAAATTTTAAATGTAACCTGGGTATAATCTTCAATGCCAAATCAATGATTGGTTTTATTAAGCGTTGGAGTAAGGAATTTTCGTGCAATCTGGAAACATCTTAATTGCACAACTCTTTTGTTCGTCCCCACTTAAAATATACGAGCAATGTAGGATCACCGCTTCCATTTAGAGGTCGTCTTCTTGTGTTGAACATGATGTCTCTTGAAAAACGCCGAAAAGTTACAGAAGGTATATTTTTATACCAAGTACTGGTTACAGGGCGGCCTAGATCTACAACTAAACACCAGGATCTGCTGATAGTAACAAGCAAACGAAATAGGCGAAAAACAGCACCGGAAATACGTGCTGAAATAAATACAACACGGAATAAGCCGCTGTCCTTGACAACCGTCAAACGGAGGCTAAGAGATGCTGGACTATTTGGACGAGTTGCTGTTCGAAACCCCCTTCTTCAAACACAAAACAAGCTGAAACGGTTAGAGTGGGCCAAGTAGCATAGAGACTGGACGGAAAAAGATTTTAATAGAGTTTTATGGAGTGGTGAATCCAAGTTCGAGGTATTTGGCACAAAACGGAGGGTTTTCGTTCGACGCAGTGCTGAACAAAAGATCTTACCCGACTGTATAGTTCTTACCTTCTTACCATCAAGCATGGAGGTGGTTCTGTGATGGTCTGGGGATGTTTGTCTTCAAGTGGAGTGGGAGATTTGACTCGAATTATTGGAAAAATGAACAAGGAGAGGCGTATAAGAAGATACTTGAAGAAAACGCTTTGATCTCTGGACTAAGATTGATTGGTGAAGGATTCGTATTCCAACAGGACAATGACCCTAAACACACATCGAGACTCTGCCAGAAGATTACCTAAAGCAGAGAGAAGACAAAGAAATTTTAAAAGTCATGACGTGGCCGCCGCAATCACTATAGAGTTATTGTGCGAGGAGCTGGATAGAAGGGTCTGGGATCAATGCCCTTCTGCGGAATCTGGGTTGTGGAATACATTACAGGATTGCTGGAACAATATACCAAATGAAAAAATTCAAAAACTTATTGGTAGATTTAGAATTGTAAAAAAAGTAATCGAGTGTAAAGGAGGCTTTTTCGACGAAAAATCGGTTTACATCATTTTTTCTTTTTTTTAAATAAATTCCTATTTGTAAACAACATAATGAAAATATTTTTCTCCTTATTTTGTCTTTATTTATGCTCCTCATAAATTCTACATACTCATATTTTACTAAAAAGTTTTTTTCGGTTAGAATTTGGTTTTCCTTCGAAAAATGAGAGTGGATTCAAACTTTTGGCCTGCAGTTTACATATTTTTATTTACTTACCAGGTACTGCCACCACGCTAAAAGACGACTGTAACATGACTGTATTCGTTCCTATACGACTCTATCCGTATAAAGACGGATCTCAATTGTCTCATTCTTATATAATACGTATGTATGTACATACATATGTATATTCGGATATCCGGATAACTTAAGGTTATTGTGTGTTGCAATAATTTAAATATATGTTTATCGCATTAAGCAAAAATTTTTTTAAACAAATGTTAATTGGATCAATTCTGATCATAATTAAATTATGTTTTGATTGTGAACTAAACCTGCGAATGCGATGCGAAAAACTACTAAAGAGAAGAAAAAATTTAAATGGAAATTTTTGTCATTAATGAAAATAAGTTGAAACTTGAGGTTGAAATTAATCTGTAAGGTACTTTAATACCGTTGTCGTGCACATTCGTTAATGCGCATTCACCTATAACCTCGAACTATGTATGTTTTTGTATATTTTGATTTGTTTTTAAAAATTAAACACAAATTTATTAGTTATAAGACTAAGGTAAAAAATACATTAGTTTTATTAGTTATTTTTATTGTATTTCATGTTTTTTATTGAAAATTTATTTTATATAATACTTAGGTGCTAATCAAAAATACACTTTTTGTTTAATAGGAAGAATTATTGAAAATCAATTTGATCAGTTTCATAAATACATAAATTTGATAACAAGCACATTTAAAAAGTTTATTTTTTGTTTTTATTTATAAAGTACGGTTTACATTCTAACAATACAGGTGAGCTAATGGGAGCGATTTTGTTAGTAGTAACAATGAAGTGTGGATTAAGGCGGAATGAAAAGTAATTAAAATATGTATGTATGTATACATATCGTCACCTGAGTTCTATCTTGTTCAAAGTCCATTTTGGAAAATGTTGGGAAAACGATTTTTTAACTTCAGAAGCAAAATTTTTACTTAAATTTGAAAGAAAGTACTGTGGAGTTTTTTTCTCCATTAAACTCAATAATTTTTGTTTGCAAAATGATTTATAAATCTAGGTTTTATTAAATCCTGAAATAGTTAAAAAATAAAATCAAGTGGGATGTCATTTTGGATATTGAACAACGTTGTATGGGCTGTAAACAAGTTGATTAAATTGGTGGATATTGAACAAAAAAGCTGAATATTGAACAAAATAGAAGCACTTAATAATTAAATCATTGAAACTACGAAAATACTATGAAAATAGAACAAAATATTCTAACTCATTCTTTGAGTTAAGCACTAGAACATAATGGGTGATCAGAAAAAATATTGCTGCTGCTCGGTAGGTAATGAAATTCAAAATTTGTTAAACATTTTTTTGAATTCACTTTTTACCCTTCTTTTTTCAAATAAATACATTATTTATTTTACATACAATTTTAAATTTAAATTTTGTTATTGTTTTAAACATACTGGCGCAAAATTTTAATTAAATTAGTACGATGCTAAAGCTGTTTTAGTATGATACTAAAATCGTCGAATACCGATATTATTTTTTTAGTATCGTGCATTTACAAACACCACACAAGGACTTAGTTCTTTGCACGAACTTTCATTGTTTTATGTACAATTTATTAAGCAAATTGCCTTAGCACGATAGTAGTTAGAAAATTGTAAGAATTAAGAATGAGTTAGTGAACTACTTTAAAGTTAGCAAATCGTTAAGAATTATCATACTAATACCTTAATAAAAGGCTGTTTAAAATTTTGCGCCACTGAGTTTTATTGTAATTGGTTTCTTATTATTTTTTCATAAAAATCGTTGTTTTAACCTGGTTTCATACTAAAACAGATTTAACATCGTACTAATTCAACTAAAATTTTGTGCAATTATGATTTTATTTGTAATGCATTGAAAGGAGATCAGGGGCCTGATTCTCAGATCATACACATCATACATTTTATACAACATACACATCATTATCTGTTTCTCAGATTTCATTGGAAGTGTTGTATGACATTTGTTTTGTTGTATGATGTGTATGATTCTGACATTTCATTATTATTTGAGTGTGAGGTTAATATAAAATCTCAATTTTTGGTGAAGACGTGTTGGAACTAGTTGAAATTAATATACGTGTCAGATGACGCCCTAAATAATAAGAGAACCTGCTAATTTCAATCTTAAAGATCCATATTTTGTTGAAAAATTTAGATTGCCAAACATTTTTAGTGGAAAAATTGGGAAGATCAATTGTCCGTTCAACTAATTGCAACGAAGCCTTGTCACCTTTGCAACAAATATTGTTAACCCTTCATTAGCTTGGAAATGGAATCCATTATCATGAAATCGGTATAATGCAAGCCCATAAGACAACCCCAATGAAACTACCTCTCTCTATGCCCTACAGGCTCTACCATGTTTTGTGAATGTCGAGCCAGAGAACTTCTCAAATAAATTTTGTTTCCCCAGCTTTGACTGATGAAAACAATGTTGCTACATGTTACATACAGCAGCCAATTTACAACAGAATTTTGTGCTGTATTAAATGTATGATAATTTATAGGTAAATTTGCTGTATGATGTAAATGACACATTTCTGAGAAACAGAATCATACAACATTCCAATATTTACAGTGTAATCTTCAGTCATACATTGTTGTATGACAGTGGATCATACAACAAAATTGAGAAACAGAAATCATACAGCAGAACTGTCAATATCATACAATGTATGATGTGTATGATCTGAGAAACAGGCCCCAGATTGTCGATATTGTATTTGTCTACATTGAAAGTAAACTTTTTTCTTGAAATTACTTTAGCTACTTTCTTTCACTTTAGTTCCGATCTTATCACAAATTTGGAATAAAACTGTCCTTTTTCAAGATCTTTTAAGCTAGGCGTGCAAATTCAATTTTTAGTTTCGCAACTGCTTGGGTCGAGCAACAGTTTGTGTTTTGACACAAACTAAACGATTGCCTAAAATGAGTTCGCTAATAATTATATGTTTTCTATAAGCAACCAAACAGTTCTGCAACTAAAAATTGAATGTGCGCGCCTAGCCTTAAGGTCCAAAATGAATCAAATATTTTCACACGTTCATCATAAGAAAATTTGGTGAAACAATTATGACTGCAACTAACCTTGCAAGCGAATGTCATTTGAATATTGTTTACCACCTTGACCCATCCGTTTTTGTATATTTTGTTTCCACAAAAATGGTTTTCGATTTTTTTTTACTCGATCCAGGGCTTCTCTTGGTGTAAAGCATGTAGTTTGTTTAGATGAAACGGAACCTTCTGCTGGGTACTACATTTTCCAATTAAGGTACTGAAATGACTTCTTCAGATAAAGGAGCTATATTAGAATTCTGAATCATAGAATTCTAAAACATCAGATCCTGGATGAGCTGGATTTATCATACTGTAAGCGACAAATATTGTATTCAAAAACTGTCTAAAGATAAAAGGGTTTCTCAAAATACCTTAAAAGCGTTTGAAGATTACGTTCCAACTTTTCGCTTACAGCTTCCAATGTTATATCATCAGTATTAATTTTGTGTGGTACATTACAGTGCAGTGATATTGAACAAGAATGCGGTTTTCCGTCCGCATAACTTTTTTAATAGGATTTTGTTCAATAACATACAAAACTAAATGGATTAGATATGGATATTGAACAATAAAGAAATACATGGTAGTTTTTTTTAAAGTTAATATAAAATTGTTCAATTTCATATAAAAACAAAAAGCAGTGGTTGATTGAATAAAAAAGACACTCAAAATATTTAATAAAGTGGTTTATTGAACAAAATAGTTCTTCATAACTGTAAAACTAAAAGAGATAGAAAAAAATGGAGTACGCCATTCGAAAGAGCATGTTCGATTTATAAAAACTGCATTTCTAACTCAATTTCGCCAAAAATGGTCTTTTGAACAAGATAGAACTCAGGCGACGATATGTATGTACAATGTACATACTATATAGAAATAAATGTATTCGATTTTAAGTTGCTATGGAGATGTTCTTATTTTATTTTTCATTTTTAATTAAGTATTTTCAAGCATTTAGCAACACTGTATTGTTGTTTGAACTTCTTTCTAAGGAAAATAACAAGGGTGCTGCCAAGCAAAAGCGGATTTACCCATTAATTTGTAGAATTTGTACTTTGTACTCCAGTAATTTCCAGGCCCTGAAGTTTTCCAGCATCTACTTCGTAGTTATAACATTATCAGAAATAAATCCGTATTTTGTTTTTGCAAAGGTAAAGTTAAAGTTTTTTTCTTATTAAATAGATGTTAAGGATGAACCATTTTGTTACTAAGCTTTTCAATAACTATTGAAACATTCTTGAAAATCAGTTAAACCGTATTCCGATTCCACCTCTTAATAGTTCAACACGGTGGCGCTCGAATCGTGCTACAAAAAAATAAGCACAATAACTTTTTTTCCGCGTGAGTAATCGGCTTATTTTTGTTTTGTTTTTCTGATTACTATTTAGATTTATTAAAATGAATGCTTGGTTTGAAGATAAGGAAATTTGGATAGTTCGGCGGTATCATGCTTTGCAGTCCATTATTTCTATCCAAAGGGAATTTAGGCGGGTGTTTGGCGGTACTCGCCTGATTAGATGAGGCTGGTAAACATGATTGTCGAATCTGGAAGCATCGCAAGAGCCCGTACCATCGAGGTCCATATATTAGGATTTGAGGACACAATCGCGGCTGTTGACGAGGCAAATTCAAGAAATGATACATGGCACGGAGATTCACCCAAAACGGGCTACTGTGTGGTGAGCAGTTTCATCAAGGTGCATTGTCGGGTCATATTTTTTTAAAGGGAACACTATCACTGGGGATCGTTATTCAAAGATATTGTGGGAGTTTTTAGTGAGCACCGTATATGGGCTGCTATGAAATATTCGGAGCCGAGGCCTATAAATAATAATTTTAAAGACTGCTTGTGCAGAGTGTCCGGTGAAGAATTGATCAAAGGCCGTGCTTATAGTTGATTTTGCGACCTGAAAACTGATATAAGAAGATTTATCCCAAGAAAAATAAAATATATATCCAATTTTTTATTTGCCTGGCTTTACGTTTTTGAATAACATGACTATAAGTGAAGGAATTTAATTTATCTTAGAAATATTCTTAATTATGTACCTTTAAATTTTGTATCTCTGCCAAACAAAAAATGTATGGATATCTGAGGGGCAAACTATTTTCCAAATAATGTGTTAAATAAAAATTTGAAAATGGTATAATTTTGTATTGTATTTAGAGTGAGTAGAAAATTATTGGTACGAGTAATGTGAGGTTTAATGTTTTTCTGAATTGTAGGAAAATATTGTTTAAAATCTGCAATCCAAGTCAGTTGGGCAAAATAATATTTAAAATTGTGTGAAAATGTTTGAATCCAAATGTAAATGACTAAAAACAAAACAACATAAGATTATATTTCTAAGATTTTTAAATAAATTTAAAGAAATGTTTTCCCCTAATTCAAATGCAGGATCTATTACTACGTTTGCCTATTTATAGATTATGAAGGTTTGTTCAAATCGTGCGTCGCTTAAATGTAAATTATCAAAAAAGTGAACTGTAAATATGCCAGCAAAACTTTACAGGAGACTAATACGGAGGCGCAATGGACAAATTTTTTCTGCAAACCGTATAACGGTTATAATGAATCTAATTCTTTAGGCTAGTCGCGCACTAGCAACTGTGATCGAAATCAAATAGTTTAATCACCAGTTGAAAGAGAACCGCGCACTGGCAACTCTTTACTCACGCTCACACTCTTTTTCTCTCTTGCGCTTATAGAAAACAGGCAATCGTTTAGTTTGTTTCAAAACACAAACTTTTAAGTTGCTCGAATCGAGTTGCTCTAAGTGCGCGGTGTCCCATACAAGCCCATATGTTTCATTTAAGCAACTAAACAGTTGCGAAACTAAAAATTGAATGTGCGCGCCTGGCCTTAAGTTTGGCTCTAAACGAATCGGACCTTGTGAACAAAGTTGATAATCACCCCTGTTCTGATTTTCGTTTACGAAAGTAATACTTTCGTTTTCATTTCGTTTCGATTTTGTCTGGAGAATTTGAATTCGTAAATCTAAAAATGTATGTAAGTATTTTTAAAAATATATCTTTAAAAACTATTTTTTTGTCTTTTATGAAGGGGAAGACACATGTGTAACAGAAAACCTGTCTAAATGTTGGTACCACTGCAAAGAAAATTCGTACGAAATTAAGAACGTCGCTTTCAAATCCATACGAAAATCAATTTGGGTAACGAATTCAATTCGGAACGAAAATCAGAACAGGGGTAAATATCATTATAACAAATGTTTTCTAATAGAGTCTTGGAGTTCTCCTCCAGTTAAGTTATAACTTGTCCCAAAAAATGTATAGAAATACTCGTAATTCTGTTTGCTTTGTTTTGTATGTCAAATAATTGCCAGTCCATAGTCTTACATGCTAAAAAAATTATTTTATCCAATGTTTTTCAAGGCCTACCTTTTTATGAAGACCAAAAAGTTAAAGTACAATTTTAATAAATTAGATATAAATTTCAGATTCTTTCAGTTAACAAATCAATTGCTGGCTGCACTGTTTAGATTCAAAATTTTGATAGAGCACATAAATTGTATTTTTTTTCCCAATTATTAAAGTATCATAAATACGAACGACATTTAATTGTTCTTCAACTTTCAAGATCCTAATCGAATACATTTCTTTCTTTAAATATTACAACAATATTAGTTTAAGATTATAGATGTATGTACATACTACACATTAAATTTGTAAGTTTTACCTTTTTGTTTACTTGCATTGCTGTTTTCTTGTATTAATTATTAATTTCAAAAAAAGGATAAATTCTATCTACTTCTATCACACGTTTACAAAAATAACTATTTTTCTCGCTAGATTTGTTCGGTTTTCTTTTTTATATTTCATTTTTTTGTTTGTATAGTATATTGTATCAATTTGTTGTGAATAAAGGTATCCAGTTTACATTATTACTATGTTGTTTTTTTTTAATAATAAAACTTACATTACGCGCTTGCTTGTTGCTCTAAAATTTGAAAATTTAGAACTTAAATTTACCGGAAAATGTACACATTAATTCATACACTTGAATTATGTATGTATGTTAGCACAATTTATATGTAGGTATAATAATTATGATTTGATTTTTTTTGCTTGTAAATATTAATTTTTTTCTTTTACAGTCTTTTTTGCTTTTTTATGTTTAACGATTTTTTAATACTTGTTTTTTACCTATTTTCTATATTTTTGTGTTGTTTTTTTTTATATAAATAAATAACTGAGTGGAGAGTATATTTATGTTTGTAGGTAAGAATATTTAACATATAGATAATTATATGATCTTTGAATTTATAACCAAACTCAATCTATTTGAATAAAGCGCTTTGTTTTGAGTTTTGAACTCTTGCTTTTATTGCATTTTATTTTGCAAGATGGCATAAGCTACGCTTGATTTTTACTATTTACTTTAAATAAATGTAGAATTTTTACCTAGAAGACCGTGATTTAATCATCGTCAGATAAGTTTGAATTTGTAAGAAGAGTTTTGTTATCCTCTCCAGCTTCTTCAATATCCTGTAAAATAAAACAAAATTGACAAAATATTAAAAAAAAATAATTATATTTTTCATTAGAGATGTTCAAAAATAAATTTTATTTTTATTTTATAGATTTGTAATATGTACATAGAAAAGATAAGGATATCTACTATCTACCGGCCTGTTCTTATAGCAAATTAAACTACCCAACCAATAGATACTTCAATGGCGCTTCTACACGATGGGCAATTGATGGGCCCATCAGATAGTTGATGAGATGGCTTTTCAATGGTTGTGTCGCATCTACACGATGGCTGTTGAAGAAGGAGGGAAGACGTTGTCGTCGCTGCTCCAATGTACAAGTATTTACAATGAGCAGTGATTCACTTGTGGATGCATACCTCCATCACTAGTCCACTATCCTTTGATGTGATGTCCCCATCTTAATGTGGCCGAACCTCTAACAAAATTGGAAAGATGTCCTTATGCTATTGTAACATGAATAAATGATGTCGTCTACCACATTCTGGATTAACAGGCAAACTAAAAGTAGTTCAAAGTTACCGTTTATATTGGTATAATGGTGAAGGAAGTCATAGATTTGCTTAAAATCCTAATAGGGGGCAATGTAACGACTTTTACTTTTGAATTATAACAATTCTCAAATGAAGAAGCACCTATGTCTCGCCATCTTTTGAAAATATACTTAATACTCTTAACATTGCATACATTCTCCTACAGAATGTTTTAGAAGCAGATATTGAAACTTTCTAGCCAAATGCAGAACTTTTCAAATACTCGTAAGTATAAAAGGAACATGTTCGACCGACAGAGCAGAGAACACAGATTCAGTCGTCAATGAGTAAAGTTGGTTGCAATACAAGAAAAGTTATTTGTTTCCGGTATACGTAAGTGGTGAATAACAAATTGTTTTGTAGTAAGAAGAGTGTTTTAATTTGCAAAATAAATAAGTATACCAAATTTAACTCCACCTGAAGAGAGGTAAGGTAATTAGGGCTTTGACAGCAAGTCAAGTAGGCATAAGTACACTTTTAACCCTTTTCATGAGTGCACTGTCTTAAAAATTACCTAAAAACTATCGATTCTTGGAAAACCACTCCAATTGCCAAATGCTGCAACAAAAGTAGGTAAAAAACCCGAAATTCGATTTTTACTTGTTTTAGGTTTTCCCAAGTACCATAAAACGTATGGGTTTTTGGGTGCACTTATTAATGAGTTTTTTTTTTAATATTGTTTTGTTCATCAGGTAAAAGTAAGAAAAGCTTATGTTTATTACGCTTTTTTTTTTAGAAAAATTGACCTCAAAGTAAAAATTTTGCTCGGGCATGAAAAATTGAACACCATTTTAAATTGAATATCTGGCAACCCTAAAATCATATCAGCTCAATTTAAACGTAGTTTTAAAGGTTAGTATTTCTAATAAAAAAAACTCCTAAATGAGGTCCCTACCATTAGTACTGACAGAGAAATTGACCTTAACATGGGTCAGGGTACACCAAAGTTAGCCTTTTTTTAAATCATCAAAAAGTGACGTCAGTTGAAAATCCGATTTTACTGTAGAACAATCTGTTTCTTAGAATATGACCAAGAATCACAACCCAAAGTGTGGCACACGAATTACCGGATACCCTGTAGAACCCATGAATATATAACAGTAGAAAAAGAAAACAGACGGAGTTACATAGAAGAAAAAAGAATCGGCTTATGAAAGAATCAACCGAACTTTAATTTCCATCCAGATTCAGCATGATGTAGAAAGTTGCAGAGATCAAAAAAATTTACCAGGGTTATAAAATTGAAATGAGGAGCATTGCCAATAAATTAGACCTGACTATGAAAACATTTTTGATGGCCATGGTGCGGATGAGTATGAACATTGTACATAAGATGAATGAATTTTTGTTTTTTTTTTGTACTTTATTATGTGCCCTCTAAATTTACAAATTGAAGAAAAACGGGATGAAACAACTATGGATTGGGAAAAATACAAATCCTTCAATTAAGAAACCGGCTTCATCTACAATCAGATGAGCAAGAAGGTACCTCCGTTCACAATTTCGGTTGAAATACTGCCAAAACCAACATCCCTATGCCAAAGGGATTTAAAAAGCAATTCAGCAGATACACAACGGCAACAGAAAGTCAAAGTAAATGGTATGGAAGGGTTGGCAACTCTGTCCGCATAAGGCAAGGTGGTCAAAATATAATTTACCAGTGATACAATTCTAAATAATTACTTAAAAAAAACTTGGCTTTGTACGTGTCTCTGCACCGAAAAAAATACTGTGTGAGTTTTCATAATAAACTGTTTAAAGTAAAAAAAAGTGCTACGCTGTACGGAACCTTACTGATGCGGTTGCCTATCAATACCGAATCCAACCCACCTAAACGATCATATGTAAAAATGTCACCACAATCTCTAAAACAGCACATAAACTTAGATATAACACCAGAGATGTAAGTATGTAACTTGCCATTTGTAGATTAAGAGAAAGATTTCATGCTGAAGGACGTAGCAATAAAGATGGATATTGAAGGGATCAGTGCGGAAATTTCTTCTTTGAAATAGTAATATAGGTAGTTAAAGGCTTTAAATATTGCTTGACTGTCTGAAATGATGGCAATATTTTGGTTACGATATCTCATTTCAAAAGTTAAAGCTTTTTTTGAAGGAAGCTAAAACCAACTAGTCATCTAGCAGCTAAAGCTAGACAGTTTTGGCTTAAGCTTTGTTTTATGTGCTAGTGCTAGCAAATTAAGCTAAAGCTTTGTAATTTATGTAAACTGTTCGTTTTTTATTCACATGTTTCGACTAGGTACATGTACGACCGAAAGGAAGGTTGTTTTGGATTTTGTTTTGCCACAATTTATATATTTATTTTTATTCACAAAAATTGAAGCTTAGGCTGGGAAAACAAGCTAAAACTAAGTGAATTTATCGTTGGCTAATTTAAAATAGCTATTACTAGAAAACATCTTTAACTAGCTAGCTTAAGCTTATTTTTATTCACTAAAAATCTAACTTTTGCTTAAAATCCAAGTTTTAGCTTTAGTTTTTTTTTT